>JAQIXQ010001050.1:0-17937 GCA_034700485.1 Pseudosinella alba
AGAGACCGGTTTTGAAGTTATAGTGGATGGGAAGCAGGCATGTGTAATGGAGTAGTTGAATGTAACAGATTATGACAGTCTTCCAATCCCACTGTGCTGTCTTTAAGAGATCGCGCAACTTGTGAAATTTTGACCTTGCAAGTTGCCAGCGGTTGGAAAGCGCCATGTTCAGGATGATTAAAATCAAGTTGATGACGGAGTGTAACTTCTATTCCACTTATTGCTAGTATTCTTTATAGCTATTCTAATTTCTTAATTAATATTGATTTGATTGTGGTGACTTCTGGTCGCGTAAACTGGAACAAATCGTGCAAGTTTGCGGAAAGAAGCAGTTTTATTTCCCATCCCGTATGATATGGGTTCGCAAAGCTGATGTCGGACCTTAATATGGTGATGGTATAAGTTCAGATGTTCAAATATATTACAGTGGCTGAAACAAACCAAAATTTATATAATATGACCGCAGTGCCCTCAAAAAAAATATTCCACGTGCAGATATTGAGCTGGAAATAAGTATATCGACTGGTCACTGTTTTATAGCGTCTTAAATCCCGTCTTCTCTTCCATGTATTTTTCTAAATCCTTTGAATAATTTAGTATTCTTTTTTGTTCATAACTTTTCAGGAGTAATATATTAAAAGCCAGTTTGAGCAAAAATACAACTTTACAATAAGAATCGACAGAATTTTATAAGATATGACATGGATAAAAATGAGCTTGTATACGCTTATGAAGAATGATAGTTATATAAATGATTGCGTTGGTATATGTTTTGAGATTTGGTCTCCTGGAGACATATTTGCTTAACAATTATCAGCAAACTTTTTGGCCAGAACATCAACTCTAACTTTGCTTGCATCCTACCTGAAGTCTGATTGTACAGGCAGTTGTGTGGTTTCGTATTTGCAATCTCAAAATGAATTTGCTAAAATATTATCAGCAAAAAAGGACAGTAGTTCGTACGGGCCTCAATTGGATAAAGCAATCCAAATGGACATGGAAAACAGCAGTAATCTGCTACATCCAGACGCTCCACTTCGCTTGTCTGCTGCCCCTCCGCTACGACTTCACAACAGGGCTCTTCACCGTCGCCAAGTTGACGACAAAGCTGAAGTTATTCCACTTGACCGTCACAATTTTCCAGAATATCGAATGGATAGTTCCCCTCTTCATCTCCCAACATGACTTGGCTCCCCAGACGGATGTCGGCCGGAGGGAATTTGTGCAGTGGTTTGGGAATCTCATGATAAAGGGTCCAATTGTCACTGTCCAATATTTCTTCCGGTTGTACAGCCACGCCACCTGCCTGAACATTTTCACTCAAATTGTGGACGAGGGTAAATCATTTAATTGTACTTTAAGCTGTTTTTAAATTCGCATTTGTGATTGATTTTAATTTGCCTTCCTCTATTCCAATTCCAGATCAATTTCGGTACAACACCAAACCATTTCAAGGACGACCCGCAACGAAGTTTCGTCGGGAAGCGACCTTCATTGGAGGATTCGCCTTTGTAGCATCGTTTCTCGTAAATGCTTTCCTCTTCCTGAAAAACAGGGACAGCAGAAGATACCTTCACTGGGCATGGCTCTTTGACCGGTCATATCAGGGCTATTATTACCCAATCACGGTTTTGATTGCGGTATGGGAGGGTTATCTTGCCCTACATGCCACAAATTGCGGGGTCACGGTGGTTCTTTCCGTTGTAGCCGTTTCCATGCGATTGCTAAGCTTTCACGTGGAAACTCTCAGGTACTTCCCTCTTAATAGAAAATTGAATTTATAAGGATTTCCAACTGTTTGCTAATGACTGTCTTATCATTTTTAGAACGGATTTGTCGAGATTTGTCCAGCAGAACCGGATATGGCTCCATCTTCGAGTTCTCCATCTGCTCAACACCCGTTTCAATTCTGGAGCGTCCTTCGGGGTCCTGCTCTTCTTTTACGCACTCACCTGTGGACACATCACGATCTACTCCCTGTCTATTTTAAGCGCCATGGAATCGCCCAAGTATATTTCCGCTGGAATATTATCTGCACAATTCATTGCCCTTTATATCTATTATTTCTTGCTTAGGGAAATCATGAGGACTGCTTCAAGGATTACGGAAGATTCCCAAGAAATATTGGTTCGGTTGAGGAGGGAGTGCGCAAAGGATGCGATTGGGAGAAGGATCATCGCATCCTGCTTGGAGGCGGAGGTGGCAATTAGACCATTTTACCCAAGTCATGAGAGGGAAACGTTTGTGGATTATTTGCACTTTATACTACAGCAAAATGCTAATGTGCTTTGTGTCATTGAATAGAATGGATGTGTCCTGCACAGGGATCGAAGGTAATCTAGATTACTTTAATCGATTACAGCGATTATCGATTACTGATTACAATCGATAATCTGTAATCGGCGAGCAATTTCAATTTGAAAGTAATCGGTAATCTGTAATCGATGGTTATTTTTCAGGAAGCATGTAATCGTAATCGAGTAATCGAACTTCCAGGAAGCTTCCATGTAATCTGGTAATCGATTACCACATGTAATCGTACACCCACTAAATTTAGTTTTTCGCCACATCGGTGCCCAGTCCTACCAAATATACAGCATATATCTCGCAATAGTCGCAATGCATGGTAAACTGATGTTTGTTATGTCAATTACACATGATTACTACCCTCAAACTACAATATTTACATGAAATACCCTTGTATTTTGTCAAATGCACAGCAGTTATAACGCTGTCATTTATTATATATATAATCGAGATTCTGTAATCTGTAATCGATCCATGATTACTGTAATCTGTAATCAGTAATCTGAGATTTTTTAAATTCTTTGTGTAATCGATAATCTGTAATCGATAGAAGATTTTACATGGTCTGTAATCGAGTAATCGTAATCTATGAGTATAAAATTCTGTGCTGTAATCGAGTAATCTGTAATCTAGACATTTGTTGCTGTAATCGTTGGATCCCTGGTCCTGCATTATGCAAACTTGTAAATCATTTTCTCCCGAAAGCCGGGGCTAAATTATGATTAGAGATGATTTTATAGGAATTGGCCACTAGACTGAAGCATAAATAGGTATATGGATTTTATGTCGTTTGTTGTATTATGAATTATTTTCTAGCATTAGACATTGGCATTCATAAAATGCAGATAATGTTTACGGGGCAGTTTGCATTAATTAGAATTACTGATTGACTTGGATTCCATTCTTGCCTGTGTGAGTATTGCTCAAGAACACTTTCATCGACGTTTGTTGAGGTGACTCCTTCATATTTGTATATCCAACCCTGGTAAAGGCTATGTTATCAACTTGAAATACATTTTGTGCCTACTTTTAACTTTTCCTAAAAACATATTTCACAAACTATCCATCTTTCAGTCCTATAACAGTATGCATTATCGATATCCACGATTATTCAATAGTCTTTCCTCTAGAAATAATTTTAAATGATTTGTAATTACGTACTTGGACATACGGCCAAATAAATTCAAAATGGCTACAAACGGAAGAAAAAATTCTAGGCTTTGATATTTCCTGTATGAGCCAACCACGCCGATTATTCAACTAAGATTTTCCAATGGCCATGAAATTACTTGGTCTTACATAGTAATATCTGGGCTACGCTTTCTCCCATACTCACTGTATTAGCTGAAAGTATCGCAATCGCAAAGAAAGTGAGCCCGATCACAATTTAATTCAGAAATGTTGTTGATAAGTTTACCGCTTGCCCAGTAATATAAATTATTTCAGACTGATATCTCAGCCAAACAACTGTGCAAACAAAATGTTTGGACGGATGAGACGGATTGTTATCGAATACTACCCATTCCTCCCAATGGACAAGGACTTTGTTGTGGGTACCATGAGTAACATTGTGGAACGGTTGTTTAATGCCCTCCTCATTTTCTAAAAGTTGATTGCTAATTATTAACGGGGTATAAGGTATAATATCTTGCATACTCGCACCTTGTGAAATCTTCTAAATTTTCATTTTATTATGTAAATAACATAAATGCAAACATGTTTGTTAGGTAGGAAAGTAAGAAATTGTTGACGTTTATTTATATTGCTTGCTGAAAGGAACTAATAATTATTTAAAATTCATGCTTCATTGTCCTCAACCTTATCATCATCAACCTCAGGAATTACAGATAAAGCATTCCTATTCCCAGCCAAAGGCTTCACTTTCTCTGCCTCCGATTCGTGTAGTAGGTGGTTTATGTGCTCTTGGTCCTGGCACTTTGGGCTGGCATTTCGATGAGCACAAAAGAACTGAAAAAAAAATTATTTCAGATTAGAACAGAATTTAAATTCCAACAACATTTTAAAACAAAAATCGGATATATTATGTCAAACTTTATTGTCAAAAAAATTTAATTACCGGTACAAAACAGTAGATTGTGGAAGCAACCAATAAAAGTCCAATGAATCCAGAAAGTACATATACCCAACCGGAAACAGGTCCAAATTCAGCCTTATCCAAATCAATATATTTTGTAGTTGATGTATCTACCCCTTTTCCTTGGTAACTGTCAACTTTGCTAATCCCAACTTGGTTGCTATTTTCGGAATGCTTTTGCAACGATCTAGAATGAAACTTTTCTAAACCAGTGACAGTTATATTCGGTGTAACTTTTACTATTCCATCTCGGCTTGCAGGAACTATTGTTGCTAAAGACCCATTTTCCTGAATTGTTTTCCCTTCTGATTCTAATGTCGATGTAATTACTTCTGCAGCCACATCTGCGTAAATAGGACTTGGGAACCGGCCACCATTTACTCCTCTCGTAATCCAGGTAATAATAAAAACCAGTTTGACTAGTGTAACGAGGTAATATTGAGAAGATGAGGAATATTTCACCATTTTATTTAAGAATTAAATATGGAGTGATTTTCAAAATCAAAACGCTAAACTTGAGACGAAGAGAAAATGAGCGTTATCCTTAACATGAAATGGAAGGAAAATGATTTTATTACTGGCGTATAATTTTAGCCCATAGTCCTCACAAAATAGAGTAAAGAGCATGGCAAAGCTTTGCAGATGCGAATTCACTGTGTGCTTATGCTTATCTTCATTATTTATTTTGTCACACAACGGAAATTTATACAGCCGTCAATCTTTCTTATCTATTTAGGCTCGATAAGCTTTACATAAGCTGTTATTATTATTTGTCTCTGACCATGCTAAAGCAGGAAGGTGTGCCCACCTCTCTTGGCTTAACCATGTTGAATGAGGAGGATGTGATGACAAAGCAAGCAATAATTGAGAATCGGGATACAATTTCATACATCCAACTCAAATAAAACCATGCAATTGTCGGATTTTCAGTATTTTCGTTTGTTGTTTGCAGAAATAAATCAAGATGTGTCATGTTTGAGTGCTGTGACCTGACTTATGCAAAAGCAAATACTTGCGTTTTACCGAATTTGATTTGATGAGGGGTACTATAGAGCCATTGAACTCCAATATTAATTATCATTATTATCATTCATCCACATTATCAACTTGGATTCTTTCATACGATTCTAAAATGTTAGTAAGATTAGATACATATTCCCCATTCGGAATGGATAACCTATATGCTAACTAACACGATTTGGGATTTAGGGAACGTTCGTCATACTTACCTTTTTACTAATTTGCCATTTGAATTAAGAGGGCATAATTGGTTAAAGCTTCATTGAGCCAATCAATCATTATTCGTGAGTTTTTTTATATTCAGCATATGCTATGATAATTGCTCATTACTTATGGTTTTCTTCTTGTACCATCTTGGATCGAACAAAAAGTGCAGTTTTATCACACTGGTAGCGTGACTAATTACATTGTTTATCTTAGCATGAAACAGCGAAGAATAAGAATTTTCTGGTATGATATTTTCTAAATTTACAATGTAGTCAGGAAAATACTCCCCAACATAGTCTGATGTAATCTGCTGCGTTTTGATTCTGATATTATTGTCACACCCATTTTGTAGATACATCAAGTTGTGATTATGCTAGTTATTATCATTATAGATTCCTCAGCAACCTTTTAAACATTGTACCCGGAATAAGCTCTATAAAAAATCCCAAAACTCCAACAGTAATCCCACCCAATAGTATAGTAAACACTACAAGAATATTCCCATTCATTGCAGCAGCATTCACACTAGATTTTTCATTTCCATTATGACCCATGCTGCTCCCTCCATTGTTGTTTACCTTCGCTCTGGAAATAACTTCCAAAATGCTCATCCACCTCTCTGTCAGACCTGACTCCTTAAACTTCCCAAGTTTGTTAAGAAATGAAATCGGGACTAGTTGTCTGACATAAAATTCAAATCCAGGTTGGAAATAAACCTCCTTCCCCAAACTCGCTTTCTCTCCCAAAAATCTAGTATAATTATGGGTCAACTTTGCGGGAACAACAACGGCGGTTTTGTTGCAGAGGCTGAGAGATTTGTGCAGCTCGTCAGTTTCCATATCCCTGTACAACTGTTCCAGCTCTCTTTTAATAACTTTAACTCCTGCAATGTTATCCACCCCAGGCCACAAATTAGGAAATTTGGATTTGAACCTTTCTACCAGTTTCCGTAGCAAGTTGTTTGGATATAATTTCGTGTTGTTGTATATGATTTCATTTAATTGAGACTGCTTGTTACTCTCGTAGTAAGGATAGTCCGCGGATGTCCCTTGTGGTACTTCAGACATGGCTGTATGATAAATAGATGTTTTCATATGAGCCTGGCTTGTACTTTCAGGAATAATTTCTTCCCTGGAATTAATTAACTCAAGTACCATTATCTCAAAAAATGTGATATGATTGGAGCTTGAATATAACTTGAAATTATCCTCAGTCAACTGTTGTATTTTGTCGTATCGAAGGGGCTCTCTTGGGGAAACCATTTTGTAAACGTTACTGTTCTTGTAGCCATTGCTCAGCACGATCCCAACCAGGAGGAATATGCCCAGGAGAAAACGAATTGCGGGCCTTCCATCTCCAGCTGCAAAGGTGCTTGTGGGAAATGGACCACCTTGTTCCAAGAGGGGTTTCAATAGAAAAATAATTCTCTGAAAATTATTAACTAGAAATTCACCCTTTCTCATTTCGAGTAGTCCCCAAGCTAACGACAGAAAAATTATAGCTGCTGCAAGGCTGCCCCAAACATGGGACGTGTAGACATTTACTAGTTCCCCAAATGCAAATGATTGAGTCCCCCTGTAGCCACAAGTGACGAACTTGAGACCATTCAGTGGATCTGGAACGTTGAGGGGCAAGTGGAGTTTTCCAACACGTCCCAAGACAACCGTCATTTTCACAACAAGGTTGTTATTGTCCTGAGTGAGTAAAGTGCCATTAACTGGTTTGCTCGATTTTCCATTCATACAAATTGATGACTTCGGTCCACGTACTTGATGGCTGTAATTGCCCATTAGGGTCGTCAGCAAATGAGCCATGATGTGGGACATCAGGTCTTCCATTTCATTAAATGCACTTGTCATCTTAGCCATTGGAGATTGGCTGTTGTTTTCATCATGTGACAGATGGCTTTTGCAATGTTCCAAATGTAACAATAAATTACTTGACTTTCCCCATATGCCCAGTTCCCAATGTGCATGGTCATGGTCCAATAGTGTCCCGCCATACTTGGGAGGGCTGATTGTAAGATTCTGTTTGCTACTATGCTGAGATTTTCTAAAAAGAGATTATGTTCCGAGAACAGGCTAAATGTAACACGTTCTAAAGAGGCGATGCGCATTACATGTTCCTCTTTTGACAACTCCAGTTTTGCGAGGAGGAACAGCCTGTTTTGGGCAAGAGGTTGTCTACTATGCCTCGGTAGCCTGACTGCATCATTCATCCAGCTTCTTAAAAGGGACATGGGGAACCAGTTCTCAGAAACAGGATTATCCCAGAATATCCGCAGCACAACAAAGATCTGGACGACCGGAGTCCTACTGGGAACTGTCGTATGAAAATCCGTTACGTCAACCCAGGTATCTGTGTGCCGCTGGTAAAACCACAATGACGGCACCCTCAATGTGTTCGTCGCAAACGATGGGAAATAGTCTTTTAAATATAGTGTGGACTCTCCAATAACATTTGGAGGGAATATGTTCACCTCCACCAGACCGTTCCATGGTTTGGAGCCTAAGGAGAAAGTGAAAAATTCAATGTGGGAGCACCGGAAAGGATATCCGTGGTCCCGTGAACTACCAGTATTGTAGGATAAACAAAGGGGGATGCGTTCCGGATGTAGAGGTTCAAACATCCAATTCAAGTACAAACCAAAATTATTTCTTGCAATTACAGCAAGTATTGGCTTTCGAATGATTATCGGCTCTCGGATGTTCAGAAGATCCACTCCCATGAAATTTGTGAACACGGGAAGGCAATTGGAATCGCCACATATTTTGAAATTCTCAAAATCGATTGATGGCACAGGAAGTTCCCAGATGGAGAATAATTTATGCCAGAATCCGGCCATAATGGGACTGTTTGATGGAGTGAATACACTTATGTTGGAAATCGTTTCTTTAGCTAGCGGAGCCCTATTGTCACTGGCGTTGACAGTATACTCAAGAGTAAGAGCATTCATATTAAATAAAATTGCAATGATATAAGTACAACAGTTCGGGCTGTGAAGCGTAAATTTAGACATTGCTGTTGTTCCGTTAGGTATGATGATCAATTAGTAAAATTATAATTTGCTAGAAAGTATATTATTCGTATATTAGTATATTATTATTATGCATTCATTTGTGACTAATAAATGTTACGCAATCGCTTTATGCTACATATCACGCTGGTTTTTAGTTAACTGACCTCAACTAAATTGTATACCTTTAAATGTGCGTTTATTTTAGACAAAGACAAAACTGTCAAGGATTGAAATGGATTCACCAAGGAATTTCTATGGTAGCTGAAGGAAGCTAAGCCATGAAAGAATTTATTGTTTTGTCCGGGATGGCGGTCGGGTATGCCTATAACTTAACTAAGCTTATAATACGTAACCAATTCTCTCTTAAATTATGTTTGTGTAATAGTTTGATTACGTAACTATTTGTTTGCAATTATTTGCTGCTCATGTAAATATTTCCTAGCAAATGGACAGGTAAATATTAAATGTTCATCATAACGGATAATAACTTACATCAACTTCAAGTTATAGATTAAAGTTTGCAAAGTCGCAAAGTAAATATTACATCATTATACAATAAATTTGTGTACAAATTATTTTGTCATGAAACGTGTATATAGTTAAATACATAAGAGGCATTTTTCAATTATGAACTTTTTGAATTACAATCAAACATAATTGTCTAATTGTCACATCAAGTTACAGGTGCAGATGTTGAATCCAGTTTCACTTCATTTAACCTCTTCAAGATTTGGAAAGTTCGTCATGGTTGCATTTGAATAATTTGCTATTTATTGCTAAAAGTGCATTCGCCTTATGAATGAAGTATATTGCCTAATAATAAAAATAATAAACATTCATTTTCACTAGTCATTTCATAGGTTTCTTGTTTCACTCTGGATAAACAATTCCGGGAAGCAATCTAGATGATGCTTTTCTAAACCATACGGTTTTCGCTAAGAAAATTTCCGAAGATAAGCCCACAACGGCAAGAATAAACCCACCCAAAAGCAGACTAAACACAACCAGGATGTTTCCATCCAATGATGCTCCCCCTTCCCCACCCTCATCTGGGCTAACGCTAGTCCGATTTTTATCCACCTTCGCCAAGGAAACTGATTCCACCACTTTCATCCACCTTCCCATAATCCCCGACTCCTTATACCGTCCCAGTCTGACCAGGAAGGACCACGGAACCAAATCTTTGAACCTTACCCGATACCCAGGTTGAAAATAAATCTCCTTCCCTAAACTAGCTCTCTCTCCCAAATCCCGAGCGTATTTCTTCGCCATCTTGGATCGAACAACAAGTGCGGTTTTATCACACTGGCTGAGGGATTCCCACAGTTCTCTCCTTTCGATTTTCATATATAGCTGCTTGATTCTGTTAAGCAAACGAGCTCTTGTTTCATAATCCCTTTTGTCCACCTTCCAATAGCTCCAATTTGGAAATTCCAATTTGAATCCCTCCACAGCATCCCAGAGAAGATTCCGGTTATATGAGTCACTATTATTGAACATGAGCTGGTTTAGTCGCAGCTCCTCTTTGCTTTCGTAGTAGTAATCATTTTCCTGAGATGCAAACATTACTTCCGAAGTGATTGAATGGTCATCTGACTTCCAAAAATGTCTACTTGAGGTGGCCCCAAGAACCCCATTGTAATTCCCTGCAGTCTTGTTAATTGTCCGCAGTATGGATTCCAACTTGTTTAAAACAATTGAAATGTGCTCCGTGATTGAGTAGATCTGGAATTTTGCATCAATCAACTGTAGCAGGTTTTCGTAATGAAGGGCCTCCCGTGGAGTAACCATGTTGTAGACGTTGCTGTTTTTGTAGCCATTGCTCAATATAATCCCAACCAAGAGGAATAGTCCAAGCAGCAATCGTATTGGCGTACCTTGGGTAAAAGTTCTATCTGGAAAGGGATTCCCTTGCTCCAGGAGGACTTTAAGAAGTGAAAACGCTCTTGGGAAAATCCCATCTGCAGTCTCCTTGAGATCAAGCAATTTCCATGCTATTGCAATGGCAACAATTGAAAATGCCAGGAGGCCCCAAATGTAGCCATCGTAGACATTCACCAGCTCACCGAAAGCGATGGACTGCGTTCCCCTGTAGCCACAAGCGACGAAACGGAAGTTGCTCGGGGTATCAGGAATATACAGCGGGAGGAAAATTTTTCGATCCCATCCATAAGAAATAATCCTTGTTGGATATAGGGACAGTTGTTCAAAGTCTTTCAAGGGTGGAATGAGACTTTCCCCAAGGAGTCGACCATTTTCACAGGGTAGTGCCGCAGGTTCGGTTATTTCATAGGTGTAATTTCCCATGATTGATGTCAGCATATGCACCATGATGTCTTCATCAATATCATCCGTCTCATGAAGAATCGGATTTCTATTCGATATTTTCTCTTTGCATGCGCCAAACTGCCTCGCCAAATTGTCTGAGTAGACCAGCAACACCCAAAACATATTGATATTGATGGAGATCTTATTAGTAAGGACATGTAGCATCATTTCTAGCCCGATGTTTTCAGTAGTGACTTCCTTTTCCAGAATCAGATCGTTTGGCCTTTGACCAGGCATAACATGTTGGAAAGAAGTTAAATAAAAATGATCATCATTTTCTCCTATGGCCATCTTGGTGACAAAAAATAACATATTTTGCGCAATCGGTTCCCCATCCATGTGTCCCACTGCCTCAATCATCCAATTTCTGAGTGGGTTTTGGTAGGGATTTGCAACTAAATTATTCCATGAATTTCTCTGGACGACGTAGATATGAAATGTTGGAGTTCTGCAAAGTCCCACGTAAGCATAATCCTTTCGATCCTCTAGGCTTCCCATGTTACGATGGGAATGGAAAAAATGCGGAATGTGAAGAATGGACTTATCCAAACTTGGGAAATAATTTAAAACAAATGATGTTGCATCCCTTGTTACTCTTGGAGGGAAGAGGCTAATCTCCACCTTAAAATTCCATGGTTTGGTAGATGAAGAAAATTTGAAATAGTTCATTTGTGAACATTGATATGGATAATATTGATATCCTCCGTCGGATGTATTATCTTGTGAGGTTTTATGAGATATGCATGAAGTCTGAATTAATTCATGTGGGTTGTGATGATAGCGATTTTCAAACATCCAGTCCAGAGATATATGACCATTGTTGCCTCTGATTAGGGCCGGCGTTAATTTGCGAATTATAGCTGGAGCATTTATGCCAATAATGTCCATCCCCATGAAATTGGTAATTAGGAGCAAGGTTCGATACTTGCCAGCTCCTAATAATTTAAATTTTCCAAAATCAACCGGGCTTGAAGGTTGCTTCCACATAGAAAATATCTTGTTGGAAATTTCTTTCAGGACCTCATTGTTGTAAGGGGTAAGTACGGTCAATGAATTGTTCTCGAACCTTTCCTCCAACAATCCATTTTTCATTTCTGATTTTGCTAATGACTCTGATTTACTTGGGAGAATCAGGATTAGGAGTGAATATAACACTTTTATGAAAGGAATGCAGATTGCAGTATGCATATTGAAATATTGGGTAAGAGATACGTGTAACCTTGATATTTTACGTTGGATAAACTAGAGTTACCAAAAACAATTCCATGACTTTCAGTACTGAAAGTCACTAGGGAAACAAAATTGGTTCGTATACCAAGCTCATCTAAGTTAGGCAACTACTAAACGGTTGCATTTGAAGTGGGCTTTTGAATAATAGCCATTATCCATTTGTCTCAAGAGCAGTTTGACTTTGCGCTATGGACAATCGTTACTTTCAATGTCGTTTACCAATTCGATTGACGTTTTCTCTCTGCAATGACGGTTGGAGGTCTCAATAGAATTGGATTTCTGGCGCTAATCTAACATAACTCATATTTTACTGATCGGCATTTAAATATCACGCAAACGATAACCCATGCTCATATACAAATTGACTATAAAAATATAAAGCGCATGATAACCTCACAGTTGAGTCTAGTCCAATATGGCAGACAGAATAAACAATGAGACAAGTCATGAGGTATCAGTTACCTTTTAAGATTGTGGTGACATGAGAAACCTTATGAGAAGCAGCCCATATAGTAGCCTATTTTTGGTTTTACCCATCAGTCTTAATGGAGTTGTTGGTTCATAATTTTTAGCTCAGTCGAGCAAAAATTAGATAACATGAGTAAGCTATGGACACAACTCTAATAACAGCGCTATGTATCTCAAAATATACTGTTTTTTTTTGTTTATTAAACCTCTACCTAAAACTAAGCAACATCTGCAACGTCACGTTGAATTCGCCTGACAATTAACTTAAACTACATTTTAATTTTCTTTCTATACAGATTATAACGAATTATACTTGAGGATATTAAATTTCAATCAGAAACATGAGACCTAACCCAACTTTGAACGTAGTTACCCCTTCCAATAACAATTTATTTAAGCGATTCGCTGAAGTTTGTTTTCCTTATGTGGATCCCCATTTCAGCACCCATTAGATTTACGAATATTAGAAAACGAAGATATGAAATGCATCGTCTTGGTGTTCTGCATCCAAATTATCTTTGTAAGTTTGTATATTATTTAGTGTTTTCATGTAGAAATTAAAGGGACTATATACGCATTTTAAATATGGTTACATAAATAAATGCCAATAATAATAATTTATCATTTATCTCATAGTATGCAGTACGTACTACGTTTATCTTTAAAAGTAGTTCCAACGTCACGAACTAATGACTTTCTTGTTGAATGCTTCTCAATTTCACAAGTGGGTGTCCACACACGTTCTTGTTATTTGAGCTTGCTTGTTCTCCATCGCAATATGCTTGTTTTTCAATAAAAAATAAATACAATTATACCATCGTTTCGTCATGTGTCCATTTAAATTTCGATATATTTCAATATCATATTATTCATTCGTGTTATTTCCCATTTCATCATTAGCAGCTACCTATGAACAAAATTATATTATTCACGATAAATATTTGCCTTTCAATATTTACCCATATATTTGGTTTTCGTTAGTCATTGTTTTAAATTTATTTGGCTTTCGTTAAACCAGTTGGATTAATAAAATTCAAATGTCAACGTAATTAAATCCCCGTACGGAACGTTTTTCATCGATACGTAGCTTACTCGGCTTACGCATTTCTATATTAGTACATACAAGAAGAAGCGTAAAAGCCATATATTGTTCTATTTATCTCATTATGCATCTATCAATGTATTTCTTCTTTTTGAGTCCGCTAAATAAAACTACAATCATGATACAACTACCAATTTCTGCTTAGGGATTCGAGCCGTAGTTCAATAAACTTTCCTTTCGAGTCCCCTACTAAGTAGCTACAATGTCAATCGGATTCTTCTCGAAACCAAACAGCATCTCCCTATTAACTTTGCTGCTAAATTTACATAGAATTGTTCTCGGCGATATAAAATCGTCATCGGAAACTGAACCTGCAGCAACTTTGAAAGTGTTCACTCCGTCAAACAACCATATATTGAAGCGATTCGAGGAAAGGTTGTTTTCTTTGTGGGGATCTCCATTTCAGCATCCGCTTGATTTTACCAATTTGCAAATATCAGGACTCGGAGATAACAATTGCATCATTTTAGTAAACAACTTTGTTAGTCTAGATATTGTTCGTGTAGGGCAGCCAATCATCATCCGCAAACTGATTCCATTTGTAATTAAGGACGGTAGAGCTGGAAACAAATACTATTTCTTGCAGTGGATGCTCGAAACTCGTCGTCATAGTCAACCAGTAGAGGATTCTTTTTCAGCATGCGTATTATACAACAGTACAGTAGAAAAGTATGATTTCTCCAACTTGGATAGTTGTTCCCAAATTGACTTCTTCAAATTCTCCTCCCGGTCAAAGCCATGGAACTGTCAGGTAAAGATTGATTTGTTCCCACCAATGCTGACAAAGGAATCTATTTCAAGCGTTACCGAGATATACCTTAGGCACGCTCTTGCCATCCATCCGTTTTCGATTCCCCAATTTTTCAATTTTCCACGACATATTCCTAATTTGTTCCTTCCCGATTTTGAGGAAACCCTTCCAAGCAGAATCCCCGTAATCAGCATCTTCGTTGTTCCAACAGAACAATGGCGTCATTTTGAGGACGATGATCGGAGGGAATTACTCAAAAGATGGGTATTGGATGCCGTGTCCTCTGAGAACAGCATAAGTCGAAGGTTGTATGGCAAAAACGAAGGATTCTTTCTGATTGAAATGGAAGTGGTAAGGGACACTGATTACATGTCCCCATCCACAATGTGTCAACTCATTCCAAGTCAGCTTTTAGAGCCTTCCCCATCAGAAGTAAGAAATCAACCATTCAAGTCATTACAAAAATTACATAGAATTATTGAGACGCAATGGGCAGCAAATGTATACTGGAGACTGCGCATATACGATCAGCACGAAAAGGTTCTTCATAATCATTTCCAGCATTGTCGGAATCACTTGAGCAAAAATTCGCCCGCAATGCACCGACGACCAATAACAGAAATGGTCCATGAGTACCCAGAAACGAATGACGTATTGGCGCATATCATTGTCCACTTAACAACATCCTTACTGGGAAATCACACTTACTACTATAGTCAAGGACAAGAAAGTATTACTTGTGGGAACAACCAACCCAGAAATGACTTTCGCAGTAGCCTACTACCAATACCATCAAACCCAACTCGGGATATTCATTTTCGGAACTTTTTCCCAACAATGATGATCAACTTGGGTACAAGTCGGAAACTCTATTTACCACTCTACATTCCCGATCCTCTAAACGGTCTCCGATTTGTCAGTTGCGGGTATCGCGGGACTCAAAGCTTTGCCTTTAGAGAACTGGTTGGAGCATATGACATCTACACTTGGGGCCTAATCACAATTTGCTTAATGGGGCTTGTGGTAACTTGGAAAATGGTGAAGCCGAACAAGAAATTAGACATTTTTGGGAGATCATTTTTTCTCTTAAAAGTCCTTCTGGAGCAAGGGGATCCCTTCCCCCCAAATACTTTTCAGGGTAGCATTCGGACTCGTCTACTGCTGGGAATATACCTCCTGGCCGGGATTGTTTTAAGTAACGGGTACAAAAATCAGAACGTCTACAACATGGTTGCCCCGCGGAAGCCACTTCATTATGAAACATTCCAGGAATTGATAGATGACAAATTCTCCATTTTTACCATTCCCCGTTTGTCTTATCTAGCAGGAAGATCGATACGGGAACTTAATATTACTGTTGATGACGACAGCGAAACTGACAATGTCAATGTCGTCAATGCGGATCAGCACACTATTATTCAATCGAGGTATTATCAACTGAATTCGGAGGTAAAACTTCTTTCTCAGGGGAAAGAGAATATCCCATATTATGAAACCAACCAAGCTATGCATCTATCCAAAACTGTGCTAAATCAAAGTAAGCTGCACCCAATGAGCAGTTGGATTGTCCACAAAGTTGTCAGTCAGTACAGAACTGAAAATCCTGATTGGGAAAATGAAAGCCAGCTTGATTTGAGGAACAGAATAAAATATAGGTATGCAAAGGTGACACAAGAGCTTGCATTAAAATCTCTTGTGGAATGCAACAAGTCTGCGGTGATTGCGAGGTCAAAACTAACTAATTACTATACCCGATATTTGGGAAACAAAGGGAGTTCGGGAAAGGAGCTATATTTCCAGCCCAGTTTTCAATTTCATTTTAGGCAATTTGTTCCACTTCAACTAATGCGAAAACTGGGAAGCTTTAAAGCGTCGGGAATAATAGAAAAGTGGATGGGTATACTAGAAGTTATTTCAATGACGAAGGTAAATTACAATAGGAGTTCGAGTGGGGACGGGGAATACTCCTCCAATGCCAATGAGGAGTCGCCAGTGAGTGCATCGTTGGATGGAAATATTCTTGTGATATTTACTGTGTTTGCCTTTGGGATGGCAATTGCCGTGATTCAATTTTTGACGGAGCAATTTGTTGCCGCAGTTGCAAAATTTTATCGAAATTTATAATCATTAATCTTATATTGATTGGGATTCATTGATTTAGGAATGAAATGCGGACGACGAAGATGTAGAATGTTTAGCAGGGAAAAATATTGTAGCTTGTACATTTGAAAATAGATTTTGCAAGAGGATCGGCAAAAAAATGTTTTAGCTCATCTTTAAAACACATATGGGGTTTATGGTTCTGAACTGATTAATATTATAAATCGGTCACGGTTATAACAAGGTTGAAAGGGTCACACTCGCCTCTAGTACCTTGATTATGAATTTTACTTTTCAAGCACAATCTATAAAAACACTTAATCTTCATAATAATATAAGTTTCTACCAGCTCCGGAGTCCGGACTACACTTCATAATTCTCAATATACTGATTAATTTTAATTTAATTAGTGGGCATCTTACTTCAGGGTTTCACCTTGAAACTTCAACTTATATTATGTGCATAGTTAAGTTGGATGTTTATTCTGCTGTTCATTTCACTTACCTTCTTGTTGAATAAGCTTGGAATGCAAACCCGATACCTATGTTAATACTCGTACTAGCAAATAGTTATTCCAGGCATTCTTCAATTTAACTTTATTATACTTCACTGCTAAAGTAAACGTGTCGACCCAATATATGAACTATTCATGTTGCTCTTGTCAGTTGTTGTCTAATCTACATGACTAATTGCTTATAATTTTTTTTTTAAATGCATTAATATAAAATGCAGATGCTAAAAACACAATGTCCAGGCAGCACGTCTGAAACATATTCCAAAATTGACAAGTTGTTCATTGTCTGTACAGACCCAGAAATTGAAATATTAATATTAGAAATAATATATAACTATTTACGAGAATTTACTTGCACGGTCACTCACTACATACATTTCAATGCCAGTCCCAATTTCCAAGTTGAGGAAATTTATTTCCTATCTCAATGTAAGCTGTATTATAATTCTAATAAACACTGGAAGGCCAAGTCAAAGTCAAGCCAATTTTATTCCCGATAATATTCCAGACGAAAAATTCTTTAACGTGGTCACTCCATCAAATAACCCAATTTTAAAGAACTTTTCCAACAGCTTATTTTCTTTTTGGGAATTGCCCAATCGTCCAATTGACTTGGACAATTTCAAAATTCTTGGCAGCCGTAACTGCATTACCTTCATCACAAATTTTATGGGCTTGGACATTGAACACAGCACTTATCCCATAGTAATTCGCAAGCTCACTCCAGTCATAATCCGTGACAAATTGTTTCTGGGCCGATCCGAGATCCTGACTTGGATGTACGAATCCCGCCACC
>JAQIXQ010001051.1:0-17934 GCA_034700485.1 Pseudosinella alba
CCTCTATCCTTAACTAATTTTTGTACACATTTAAGCTTAAAACTATCATAAGATTGTTCATCATCTTCGTCAAATTTTATAGTTTTTACATACATATTCCATGTTTCAATTGCGCACCATCTTAATGATCGCTTAAATGCCGCAGATTTTGGAGTATCAATTACCTGTAACCTACGCGATCCGGATACTCTAGATGGACAGAACCAACTTTTAAATAGTTCATCATACCTGTATTTATACACAAACTTTAAAAGTGCGAATATTCTTCTCTCATTAAAAGTTAACAATTCTAGCCCTTGTAGTAAATCATTTACAAGTACAGTACGATTTCTATTATTTTTTCTCTTACTGCTAGGAATAAAAAAATTTAGCAAAAACCTATGTCAATTTTCTTGAATTTGGACATTGTATAACAAGTACTCTCACAAGAATTGATATCCATATTACCTGATTTAAACTTTATAGCATTATTAACAAGTAACACACAAAATGAGGAGTACATTTGAATTTTTGCTGGGTCATATATCTCATTGCATTTTTATCATATCCATAACCCTAGCTAGACTAAGCTTTCTTGGGCCAATTTAGTTTCTTTTCACGGTCACAAGATCTTTCATTCAAGGACATAAATATTATCACGGTCTAGCCACGTCCTCAGTCCTTGGGTTGTGACTTTAATTTGTAGGAACATCATATATTTTATCATCAGATCAAATAAACTTATTCCTAGAGCCGAACTGGAACCTAATTTATATAAGGTATGATTATGAAGCAAACATACAAACATGTTCAAGTAAATTTATCTTATCACCAAGATCAAAATTACGAGTGGGAACATTTTCCAAAATCGATGTTGCCAATGATTTACTTAAGGATATAAAGCATACATTGGATTTGCAAGTACAATCAAGTCATTCGATATAAAAAATATATTTTTCTTTTGAATACGTATCATTTTCTTGTTGACAATTCAAAATATGTTAAAATTCTAAATTCATTATTTCCCATGTTCCTATTTCCCACGTCTTAACATGTTCAAGTTAAATCCCTGACATCAGACATTTAATTTCAAAGCTCCTCCCAAAGCCAAAATATAATTTATTTATAGAAACTGGTTGCCAATCAGTTATGGTCGACGGCGCGTGGCTGCTGTCACAAGACATCGTCATTTGATTTGCCATGTCATGATAAATTTGAAATATTTAAGCATACTCATATTCATGTTGGAGAAGCAAAATTTTATACAAAAATGAGCGATGTTGGACATGGACTGGGCGAGCCAATTTGAACTGGGCGAGGAGAGATCACAGTCAGCTTAAATATTGATTAATCTATCCATCAAGCGTTATTTCTTTGGTGGCCTTATTTCTCTGCCGCTTACGCCAAAAGTCTAAAAATTGCTCAGAATCACAACGAGACTCCAGTCGCGACATTGTACCTATTAACTCAAATTATCAAATCAATCCATATATTAAAATTGAATAATCATGATAACGGACACTGGGTTCCTCCGAGAGTTAAACCTAATTTCCAATAACTACTGGAGCCCCATTTCAGGAATTCCTTGTCATTGGGATGAAGCCACTAAAAAATTCCATGTCAATCGGAGATTCTTTGCCGTTGCATCACTCTTTGCTTTATATTTCGGGGTCTCCTTCTACAGCTTTGTTCTGCAAGCATGGATCACTTCCAAGTTAGCAAACGGTTCCATGGGGGATCCCAAAATATTCATCGCGTTTGGAGGTGGAACAAGCTCAATCCTCCTATCATATTTTTCACTAAAAATGTGGAAGGAACCCAATTTGCTAGAGGAGTTCATCAATGCCTTGGTCAAGTTTGAATCAATTCATGTGTGCAATGAGCCACTTTCGTGGAGAAGTGAGATGAGAAGAAGGAGTAATACGAGGGTGGGGCTCCTTGTCTGCAAATTGGTCAGAATCTCAGCCTTCAACATATTTCCTGTCGTGGTGGCACTTGGCTCAGCTCTCTTTCCGGTATTTCCGTTGAACCTTCTCCGATATGCACCTGGACAGTGGGAATTCCAACTAGTGGGGTTCATCACATCCCATTTGCCCCTGGTGAGGTGGCTCATGGAGAAACTGGTCTTATTCGGATGGAACTTGCATGTCTACAACATTGCTGAAATGGTTTGGTGTATCGTGGTGACCCAGCTTGTTGTGGGATGCGCGGGGATGACCACTGCCATACTTGCTTTTGAAAGGTAGGAATTTAATTAGAAAACCAATTAGCTATACAATTAAATTAACAATGTTTCTCCTCATATTACTCTTCTAATAGAAAATGTCAAGATGGATCATCCACCCACTCCACATTGACAATCTACCGAAAGATTCAACTAATTTCCAAGTCATTCAACCAACTTGAGTCTACCCTCCTGGTTGTCATCCTAGTCACAGTTGGGGTCATCCAACTAGTCTTCAGCCTGCAACTCTTTGGACCCACCGACAATTCCCGTTCTGATCTGGAAATGTATTCCATGAAGGGTCTCTCCTTCGTCATAATCTTCAACACGATGGCTGCCATCAACTTTGTATTTGGCTTCTGTGCCAATATATTCAACTTGTCTGGCAAATGCATAAATCGAATCAAAGGGAATATTATGATCCTTGGGATGAGCAGACGTAAAGCTCGGGAATATCTCAGAATTATAAAATCCCTTCCGGTGGTGAAAGCTGAGTTTGGAACAACAAATTATATTGATAAGGTGACCCCTGTGGTGTTTCAAAATTTTGCTAGTTGTAGGTTTATAGATTGCTTGCTAGTCTCAAATCGTAAATAAAAATACAATATTGTTTGATTTTGATGACTAGATAATTATACATTATTTTGTAGACAATTAAAGAAATTGTGTTGGTTAAAAAATATTTTCATGGTAGTATTGTATAATTTATTTTTGTTCCTCTGCTTTCCTCATAAATACCTATTTATAAATTTTTCATCTTTTTACCCTGCTGGTGACATTCTAAACTGCTATTCCTAAATGGTTCTATCACAAATAATTCATTGTACATTTCACTCTTTGAATACGACTCTACACCATTCTCCTCATCCTCACTAAAAGTCATCATCGTTAAACTTATTTAGATAATAGTACCAGTAGAATACATTAATGATTATAAACAGCAGGGGAAAGAATATCCTTGCGAATTTATCCACCTTGCTTACAGAATTAACATTTTCCAACTCAAGTCTCCTCCTTTCCTTCAGCTTCTCCCTCTGCTTCCTCATCGCCTTAGTGCAAAAGCTCCAAGTGGATTCCCTTCTATTCCGATGATGATGATGCTGATTATGATACTGAAAATGTGGAGGTGGCCGATTGAGAGGGGCAGGCAGCTGAGGACAACCGGGAATCACTGAAGGGGAGTCAGCTCCACCTGAACATGACCCACTTCCGCCAAGACCGGAGCCATTGCTGTTGTTGCATTTGAGGGATGCGGAGGGTAGGATTTGGGGTGGGGGGATGGGGATTTCGATTATGGCCATTTCTCGGAGTGGCAGTGGGCAGCGGTCATCGTCACAGGCGCTCCTGCTTGGTCTCATTTTTGCTCCAGCACCGTCACCTCCAATAGGTAGGGTCGCCCTTGAGGCGGTACTCATGTCTTTTTCATTGTCGCTCTCGTCCTCACTTTCTTCCGAGGATGATTCCGATGATGATGTTTCGTTGAAGTAAAGCTCACCGGAGCCCTTCTTGGTGAAGTAGTGGACCACTGCAAATTGGATTATGGTGGCGAAGATGAAGGCATAGGAGAGGAACACGAAGAAGTCCAGAGCTGTTGGGTAAGGGACTTTTGGGAGGTCAGTTCGGGCTTCCAGGCCAAGGAATGTCATTGTGAGGACGGTGGTCACGCCTGAAACATAATTTCTGACATTGGAACATTTCTTTTGCTTTTGGGGTGGGTGGAATGAGAATTAGGTAGAATTTTACCCAGTGAGATCCGATCTGCAGTAGCCTCCCGATTAAGCCAGAAGGAGACCCAGGACAACACCACAAGCAAGGTGCATGGCCCATACACCTGGATAAGGAAGTTCCCCATGTGCCTCTTCAAGTGAAAGTTGACCAGGAGGTTGGAGAACTCGCCAGATTTGAGCATATCTGTCGCATTCCCAGATGGGGTAGAGATCAGGTCAAATTGTGACATCTTCATGTCTGAGGCTATGTCGACCGGCTTGGCGGAGTCAGCCTTCCACCTGTAAAGCACGTCTCGGATGGTGTAGCCAACTTGAAAATAAAAAGATCCAGTTAAAACAGTTCTAATATTATTACTCCAATATTATTTTTATTTATCTTACAACTCCCCAACTTCAGCGGACACCTCTGCGTATCCATTGGAAAGTCCTCCAAATGCATTGGGCAACTGGCCTTGACAGTCAACCTGCTCGAGTAGAGCACCCTCCCATCCTGATACAACCTCACAAACTTGTTCGGCGTCGTGATGATGTGAAGGTAGCTTTGCTTCCCGTTATAAAAGTAAGTGTCCGGCTTCCAAATCTTCTCCAGCATGGAAATACTCAGGGCTAGGGTGGCCTTGTGGCCGGAGTAGGAGAGCCGCCTGTCTATCCAGGTTTGGCGGAAGTACATGTCCATTGAATAGGTCTGAACAAATAAAAAGATTAAAGACATTCATGAAGATCACATTCATACTGTTGCGTCTATCCATAACCATCCACAGTACGTTTTGTTTCTCCGAGAAGGTACTTTAGCTAGTTTAGTTTCCAAAGTATTTTTCTGGTATGATCATAGAGCGTGACCGGAAAGAAATTGAAGAGAGTTCTTCTTACCATATCCACTTCGGAGACTGGTCCCATGCTCCTCACCATTATATTTATTTCCACTTCCAGTGGCGCACCTTTCAATCGGACAAAAAAGAAGACGTTATTTATCAATAGCATCAATATCCAGACACCTTGATTGATCAATCAGATTGGGAAGGGAATGAAAAGTCCTATCGATAATATCATAGGCCATTTATCTTTTCTTTGAACACATGGCATCGTTATCGGTTTTCATTGAAGGATTGGGGAGGATGAGATCATCCGTACCATAAGGCGTTTTTAGCCCACCATCGGATTGATTAATATGATTGATTTCTCCAGAAAGCAGAAATAGGTCAGAGAAGTAAAATGGGATTTCATATAAAAAATACTATGGGAAAATCTCATGAATGGGATGTTTTTGCGGTCTACTCATATAAGCACCCTCTCATCTTTCTTTATACCTTTGCCCTCTTAAGATAGGCCAATATGGTGCGAAATCATCTTCACCAGTCAATTTTAATTAGACATGACATAACTATTTCTTTGACCGGCATATGGCCGGATGGACGACGGGACCAACTCTACTTTCTCCATATGTATTACCCAGATATTCAAAAGGGAAAGTTTACTATGAGTGGGTAGGAAATTCGTGGAACTTTCTCTTTTTCATCTCTCTGTCTGGACTATTTTGTTTCTGAATGGGAAAAAGATGTAAAGTTTTTTTTTCTGGTGAAGAGGAGCTAGGATGGATGAATGTGAATGGATCCAGATGTTCTTTGTTTTCCCACACGTGGAGAAAATCTCTTTCATATGCCGGGAATGAATGGGAATCATACCATATCATATCACATTACATCAGAAAATCCATTCTCTTGCTTATGTAAAAAAATATTCGACCCACTCCATGTTCATTGACACTTGGTTCGTCGGAAAAAAATATATGAAAGGACGACTAAACCATTTATAAATACAATACCAAAGAAAATTCCCGCACACGGGTGGAGTTAATTGAAAGAGAGTGTGCATAAGATAGGACATGAACAGTGCTAAACTTTACAATCATCCTATACGAATACCTTCATTGAAAGAAAAGTTGAAGAATGAGTGTAAAACTTTATTTTTGGAGAAAGTCACTTCACTTCTTGGAAAAAATCTTCTGGGTTTCCTCTTCAGTGCCACAGTACAGAAAGGGGGAAAGTAATGAATGGAGAGGGGGATATGGTGTTGAGGTCTGGAGGATGGTTTTTAACTTCTTCCTTTCTTTACGAATTGACAATGGATATAAAGTTGGAGAAAAATCGGAGATGAGTTGGTTTATATTTTTTTAGAGGGGAGAAAGAAATTGCAAAAATAATGGAAGAATAATGGGTGGGATTAAACTAGAAAACCCATATGGAATAATTTAATTTGGCTAATTTAGTTGTGGTAATGGCAATTACTTAATAACTTACCTCCAAAATCAGGTCTGATACTGTTATCATATCCCCGTAACAGATTGTCCAGCAGGTCACTCACGTTCCGATGAATGTTAATATTATCGTTGCCATTGCGTACTGATCCAACCCTGGTTTTGGCATAAAGGAAAATAAAATATATTACAAATTATACCATATAAACATATTTTACGTTAGTATAATCCAATCACGATCCCACCATATGAAAGTTCAGTAAGCACTTACCGGGTGAAATTCCCAATCCATAACAGCCACCAAAGTTGAAGGAACCAGACTGATATCTGAATTATCTTCATGCTATTTGGAATGATTTAGTGATCGCAATGCAAATGGTGACTGGAGATTGTGAAACGGACACATTGAGGCAATTAAGATTATTTGAACTTTATGGCCTCTCATGCACCGCTTGTGATTATAAATATGTATAGAGGTTGGTTAAGACTGGGGCGGGATTCCAGGAATAAAAAACATGTTCATTCTTAATTTAATGTGGCCATCTCATCTCGTGATTTTCCTCCTCTCCAACAACAGTCACTGTCTTCATGCCATCCTCATCATTTCATTTGTGGTAGAGAATTTTCATCTAAAAGTTAAGAAAATAAAGAAGAAAGTATTTTTTCCTTTCAATTTATCAATTTTACATTTTGTAGGTTGTGGTGTGGTGACCCTTATCATTCCTGAGTTTCATACCTTTGTAATCTATATCATAATTAATTACGCGCTGATAAGGGGGAATGTGGTGAACTTTTAGCCACACCTTGCCCACTTTGAAGCCATATGAATGGAAAACACCACGTCATATTAAAACAGTTTTTAGTGGCCAGCTTTGCTCGGCTATCATTCTACATTTTGTAATTTTCCTGACTGACCATGTCATTCCTGTATGTATGAATGAATGTGAATGAGAAAGTTTTTTTAGCACAGTGACATGTAAATGAAAATGTGATTTGATTTCATAAAACCTTTCATTCAATGAAATAAAGTAGACACATATTTAATGAGGATTGGCACGGAGTATGTTTTGCTATTTAGATGTCAAATATGCTAAACAATTTTTGCACGATGCGGCAGTAATGAATAGAATATGTTGTGGTGGGCAAAGAACAGAAACATGTTCCTGAACTGATGTGTTCAAAATAGTTATAGAAATGGGTTGGGGTTGGAATTGGTCTGCTTCAGCAATGTTGGAATATTAGAAAACAGCACCGTGTCATTTCAAAATTTAAAGAAATTTTAAAACAGAACTTTCACTGCTTGATCTGATAATATGAATATGAACTCGTATCAGCAGGAGACCTAGCCCGGCACTTTTTAGCTAATGCAATATTTACCTAGGCTTGCTTTCCCTCCAACCATTTATGTTTACGTGATGATGAGTCAAAAGATAACGAAAAATTTGATAGCATTAACAGAGCTTGGACTATGGCAGTTAAATTGTTTTTCTGTTGGCTGGGCCTGGTTTTGTCTTTGCGATTGCAATGAACTGTTTACTTTAGTCATGACATTTGAAATGGAATTCAGCATTCCCAGAGGACAAGTCCAACCCGGTATTTTTCTACAGCTTATGTTTAAATTCCATTTTGCACAATTATGACAGAAAGTATTTATAAACCCCCTCAGTTTCAAAGACACTAGATATTGTATTCGTGGTAAGATGATCAGATAAAAAATAATACTGATGGCAGTATTTTCTCGAGCGGACACAATCATTTGATTCTCATAATAATATGGTTGCCAAAACAAAACCAGCAATTTTAAAACTTAAAAATTCAAAACAATAGGTTTATTTTCTGAATACACTTTTTCTATAATTTGAGTTGCTCTTCAAACCAGCTTAAAATTCACAATGGCATTTCCATTTCCCATCATAATTGGTGTGCTCTGCAAAATCCTATAGATATCCTCATATGATACCGCTGGAGCTTTACTTTTTTAAATATGCAATGCCTCCTCATTCTATTTTATTTCAAAAGGCTCGCCCATTCTGCTCTGAAATTGTAGAACAAAGATAAAAAAAATTAAAGTGAAAATACAAAACAACTTGGTATTCTCCATTCCCTTCTTTGAAATTGTTTTCTCCTAAAAAACTGAATGAGTGCAAAAAATACTTGGACATACTTACGAATACTTTTACTTGTTTACTAAACTTTTTCATTCCATTCTATATTTCTATTCTCTCCAAAGTTAATTGTTCGTTACATTCTCGAATTTATCCCACTCGTTTTTTTTGTAATAGTTTAAGGATAGTTTGTAATTTCTCATGCATGAGCTTAGCCGTGGAAAAATATAAATAGAAAGTAATTCTTTTCAGCGAAAATACGAAGTACAGACAACGAGCTTATTTCGGGAAAGATCGTTTTATTACTCCCTTAGTATGGTAACCCCTTTTTGTCTACTTGCATCTTACTTTTTTTAAGACGTTTAACTAAATGTACAATCATAACAGTTTGCCTTTAAACTAAACGTCGTTGTATTTGCCCATGTTTCAAATGGATTACTCGATACATGGAAATTCAATTTGACTCACAGTATGACGCCTTCGATATTAAACAATAAATTCTTCAGATATCCAATATCATCCGGATGGATTGTCATTGTCCGTATTCAATAGGTTGTCCAGGTGGAATCAATAAAAATTTATTGACACTGACATGACATGAGGTATTCAGTGAAACAGATAAATTGATATGAAAATCTTGTTATATGATGTATTCCTTATTTAAGGGGGCAAGTTGAGACGGTGCTCTGCTCCCCTCAACACAGAAACATTTCACTGACATAACAAGAAGTACACATCACCACCACCAACACAACCACTGCTACCGATTTTGACAGCCCTGCCATCCTCACCGCTTACTCCACGGAACTAAACCCACTTGGTCTGAAGCTCACTCCTTTTCCCTCAGCTTTCTCTTTCCCCTCCCATAGATATTCTCATGTGAGGAGAGACAATGTGACTGACAAACAATTGGATTTTGGAGTGAGCATCGGGAGAAAGTTGAGTAGAGTGCACTAGAACAGAATATATTGAGAAGGATGAGTTTTTGAGCAGCTCTCGTGTAAGCATCATTATGAAGTTCCACTGTTTTTCAATATGTCGAATGTCGATTTCACATCAGAGTCAGACAGATTGGAGATTAAAATGAGTAAATAGTATCAGAGCTTGCAACAAAACACAAAATAACCACGTCAGCATTTTTATTGTTGTGTTCTAGGGGGTTTAATGCTAATCCATTCGACATGTTATCCGAGTTTATGCCTGTCAAGGCAACTATTAGATCGGAGATTTCACGCAAGGTTAAAAGGATTTTATAATGGTTTTAAATATTTAGTAAAATCCTAAATATTTAGGAATATTCATTAATTATGTCATCCAGTGAGAAGGATGGATTGTAATGATTGACGGGGAAAGTAATGCGGTAACCGTGCGGGCTTAGTTTTTCATTGCTGAGGAGGATGGGAGGAAGTACGGAGAAAGCTATTTTAGCCCAGATTGGGAAATGGACTTATTGCTCAATTTTTCTACTTGACTCTTAAGACGATATAGAAGTGGGGAAAGTTTGACATATTACCTGAGAGTGTTCTCGATAATACTTGGGTACTTGTTCAACTTCTTATGTAAGTACATTTGGCACTTGTCCTGACATTTTTGATTGGGTGTTCCACTGGTATAGGTGTAATTGTGTAATTAAAGCTATTTATCATCGAAAAATTAATTTTTCCGTCAAGTTTGACTGGGGAAAAAATAATATAGGATTAAAAGTATGTTGATAACAAATGGATTTCCGCTAATTGGCAAAGAAAAGGTTGATGATGGGAGGTTTCAAGTTTGCTAAAGGCTGTGGTTCAAACATTTTTCAAGGATCCCGTAATCCCCTCAAAACAGGCGTTACTCAACAAAGTCAAAAGTAGCAATTCCCTTAATTTTAAGGTCCTACAACAACATGTGAGAGTCTATACATCTCAAGTAGTGCGAATTAAAATGACGTTAAAGCCATTCTGCTTGAGATATTCTCTGTTTCTCACATTTCACTTTCATCCCACACTTATTTCCTCACTTGTTGAGGAGCATGACCTCAATGACATGGAACATGGAGAGGGGTGGGGTACTGCTGTCAACAAGTTTATTTGAGAATAGTGCACAAAGTGAAAGGGGAGCTGAGTGAAAGGAAATCTGAAACCATATCAATGCATTTCTTTCTCTGCTTGAATAGGATTACCTATCCTTTGAAAAGGAAATCGGATTTGAAGTATTTCTTTGCATAAGAAGGGATGAAAGGAGAAATATTAAACGGTGAAGGTTTTACGCAGTTTTGTTTCGCATTTTTTTTCTCCCACTGATATACTTTCACTCCTTTCCAAAAAAAAAGCCAGGAATGTGCTGTAGCAGTTAATGTATGATCGATTGATTAAAGGTCAAGGTATGACTTTTCACTTTTTTTTTTGCATTTCTTTGAGGTTTCTTATATAAGTTATATCACGGAAACAATGGCTCACTTGCCTCTCTATTTGAACGCGTTTTCAGACTTAATATAGTGTACTGCTCATTTTCCCTGCAATATATGAAAGGGCAAACTATCCTAAACTGCTTCCCTTGCAAAATATGGCTCATACTTTTAAGTGAATAAGACTTCTCATGAAAAATTGCTCAATTCAACTCAATTCATATATCCAAATCCACTCCACACTCATCCTCAGCAAAACCAAACCACATAATTGAAATGAGATGAATCCAAATCTCGGAATATATCATGCGGCTCCTTGCCCAACTTCTTGTGGTCCACTACAGCGTGAATAACAAGTTCAGAGAGGGGGAGAATTCTGCTAAATTAGCATAAAATTTTGCTTTTACTCAAAAGCAAGAAAAGCGAATGGGAAAGTGAAACAAGACTAAAATGAAAATGAAAGGCACTTATGATAAGAAAAATGGTTTTACTCGATTTTATTTTTCCCCATATAGTTCTATGAGTCCAAGCCTAACAGATGATTTTCAATCACCTAATAATAATCGTTTTGTGGAACGAATCTGGGCTCAAGTCAAGCAAGTCTAGTCACCCAGATCTCATTTCATCTAATCTTAATCTAGATCTCCATTCTACGTATCAACTATGGAGATGGAAGTAGAAGACAAAAGAGGAACGTGACCACTAAAAATGAAACCGGGTTGGATTTGAGGTTAACTAGATGATGAAGAAATCCCATTACAATCCATCTAATCTCTAATCAGGACCGGGAGGAGGATCACATAATATTATGAATTATATGAAATGGGTTCCATATTTTTGGGCATGTTTCTATCATGAACTGAAGAATTGGTTGGATGGATAGAGTCCAGGAGTAATATAATGAAGATGACATGATGATGATTGATGAAGTGAAGCCATTGTTTCCTAAATTGGAGTAGACTTTATTTGTGTCATGCCATGTGACCTGGTCAGGCTTTGATTCAGACAAAAGGGATCTCCTCAAATCCGAGTGGATAACGTAATATTTGTCATTAGGTGGATGAAATGGGATTGTCTCTGGCCTCGGTATTGAACTCACTTTCTCTCGCAATCTGTCCTAGAGGAACAGAACATAGGGAAAGGATTTGGAAAGTGGCAAAAGGGATGAGAAGGATTTCAATGGTCTTGTTTGGCTTTGGTGGTGGCGGTGGCAGGAGCGAATCAAAATGGTTTAAGTTGGAATGTTTGATAGATACAGCTACTCCATAGTCCATTGTTCCATATGCCAAAGCAAAATCAATCGGCAAGCTATATTTACTAGAAGGGGCTTTGATTCAAGGTTCTAGTCTAGTAATAGCTTGAGCTGGGCTGGTGAAGTGATTATAATAAATGACTGAGGACGTGGATAGCGGATGAAATGAATTGATATCTGCTTTAATTAGTATTACTGTTTGGAAGTGTTACCACAATATGGGGTAATTCGGGATTATCTACAATTATGATACAAATTGGATGAGTTAATACTGATTGTGCTTGATCATCATCGTAATCTTACTCGCTAACAATCCTGAGAACAGGATAGTTAAAAATATACTGCCCTCGTTCTAATTGGAATTTTCAACGCCAAAAATCATTTGCCTTTACCGTTTGAAATATCTATTCCTTAAGTAAACCTATGGCTCAAGCAGAGGAAAACAAATCTGGGCCTGGGCTGCACATGTTTTCAGGTGGAGTAAATTGGAATGGAGTTGGAATGGTCAACGGGCAGCTGGGGCCATATTCACTCCTAGTAAGTCCATTATAGCCAGAACATCAGCAGCAATAATGGAATTTACTGATTTTCGATGTTTTTTTAAAGGAATTGCTGCACAAGCCGGATTATGTAAGAGGAGAAGGAAAAAATTTGGTTGGAAATGTTTAGCTGAAAAGTCCATTTTCCCATTACTGTAATCCGAATTCACTAGCCCAATAAATTGGATCAAATGAGACTCGTTCCACCTTTCAATTAAGCTCATCATCTGCCCATCTGCCGTCATCATCATCATCACATGACATAAGTAATCCGTGGATGCTAAAAGGGAAAGTATGTCGAAGGTGATGAGATGATAGGCTTTATAATTCAACCGTACAAGAGAGTTAAACAATCTCCCATTTTAATACGTATGACAAGATATTTACACTATCTGTTGGCCCAAACATGCCTAAAAATATTACTTACCGTATGGAGTTATTGGCAGTGATGACGATGACGAAGGACATCCTCCTAAATAATTTTATGCCAAAAATTAATTTGATCCCATGCCCAAGTAACCTGTTGGAGTAGACCTGTGATGACACCTGAGCTTGAGAGGATCAGGTATGCTTGTCTGCTTATATCCTTTCACTTTTTACACCACGCCAAAGTAAGCTCCGATTTTCCTTCCTAATTCTGGTAGTTGCTTACCTAATGGAAATACTGGAAATCACTCGAGTTTGTTTGTAGTACAAATGTAACAGCACATTTTGCTCTCATGTTCACACTCGCAGTTTTGTTAGTGCGGTTGTCATTAGTTTTTTTCTTGATGCAGCTTAAACAAAACCCCTAAATCCAGAAGACAGGCTAATCCTGAGCTCTGGAAAGTGAAAGTTTACATCTTTTAAATGTGATAGATAGTAAAATGGTAAAAAGGTAGCAGCCTAAAATATGTACATGAATTAAGCAGGGGAAAGTGAAAAAATAGGAATGTCCTCATATTCCCTGGAATGGGGTGGGTGCTGATGCTGTTCGCTTTGCTTTGTTGATTGTTGACTAACAAGAAAAGACAAAAGAGAAAATTTCTCTACTAATCCAACTAATTTCAACAATGACGACAATAAACCAGGTGAGTAATCCAAGATTTTGTCTTTTTGTTCTTTTGTTCTCTCCATTGAATGGTATTTTAGAAGAAGCGCAATTACGGTATTGACGAGACAAGGCTGAATGAACAAGATCTGCATGTAAAAAAACAAAACGTATTATATTTTGAGCTGTAAGGGTTTGAAGCTAAAAGTAAAGTAACTGCTCCAGAAAGAAACTAATGACACAAAAGACTAAAGACCCATCTTTTCCGGTTGAATTATAAATTGTGTCAGTTTTCTCAGCCGGAAATGACTTTCTCTTTTATACTTCCTACCACTTACTAAAATGAGCCCAGTAGGCACATCCGGATATGAAAGCCAGCTACTTCAAATTCCCCTTTAAATGTTAGATAAAATATGAAATGTTGTATTTTACCTTACCAAAAGTGACATCATGCCAAACCTGCTGTGCTATATTTAGATTTAATACACTGATGCATTTTGCTGCCCAATTCTTTAAAACAGTAAAAAATGTAATACGTAAAAAAAAAACTATTACTAAACAATAAAAATAAAATAAAATGAAAAAAACGAAACGGATGAAAATGGAATGAGGTAAACAAAAAATACCCCGTATTTGTACTTTATCTGTCTAGTCAAAACAGCAAAACATCAGCCTGTAGAAATATTTTGTGCATTTGGAATATGAAGAAGGAGAAAGCGTTGACACAGTGGCCAGACAAATGGTTTTATCCCATTTCCATTCCCAGAGAGTCTAAAACACTTTTCTCTCCAAAATCACCGTCAGCCACCGCAGCCAATTCAAGATCAAGAATGAGACGGAACAATGTTGTCCAGGCAGATAGTGAACAGGGAACTTTCCTACTATTAAATTCAGTTGCTTGTGAGCATCCAGTCAAGTCAGTTGTTTCCAGTTTTTTTTTTGTCAAAGTGAACATTCCACCCCTACGCTATGCAATCATTCTTGTTCTGCCTCCATCTCCATCTGCAGATTTTGGTCTCAACCACTTCATGTGAAGTATTTTCTCCATTCGAAACTATTTTCTTTTCGGAGACGTTTGAGACCTAAAACTAAATGCGACGAGAACGAGGTGGATTGGTAACATTTCTTTTTAAAAAAATAGTTCCGAAAATTGGAAGAAAGGAGAGATTAAAATTCAAATATACTCTTTTTATTTGTTTTCCGGTAGGAAAATGAACTGGAAAAGGAAAGTTTACTCCGGCAGCCGGAGTCCGGCTTAATAGATATTTATTTTTGAATCCCAATTCTATAGTTTTTTGATGGAACGTGGGATGGAAGGGAAACCAGAAGTGGAAAAAATGAAAATCCCTTGAAAACCTTGAACTTTATTTGCTGAATCGGTGCATATCACCACACTGACTAGCTATTACCTAGAATTTCCATTCCAAAGGCTGTACAACTTGGTTCCACTTTGGTTCAACGGTTATTCCCTCGTCAGAATACATGTAATGTGTTGGATTGCATTATCCCATATGGTGATTTTTACCATGTGGGATAAATAATCTTTAATATTTAGCATTTTTGGGAGTAATCCGTTTTTGCTTTAAACTATGTTTCTAGATGGAGCAGTAAGGAATCAATAAGAGATGATGATCCAATCCACCCCAAGTAGATTCAAATTTGAAACTGTCTGAAAGTGCCCAGTGTTTATAGGTCAGTTGCACTCAAAGTAAATCGAATATTACAATTTGTTACATCGCGAATAAATTAATTTCATAACAAAGGATTTAAATGTATGTAATTTTGAATTTCGTTTAACTTTTTATGTTAGATTGGAAACTCCGCAGCAGAAATAAAGATGAAAACTTTATCAAGGCTTTTTCTTTGAAGATCGGGGTTCCCAGTGTTCCCACTATATTAAGCGTTGAACCACCGTCGAATTGTTTAACAAACTTTACAAAAAAAATTGAAAAAATACATGTCACTTTCAGTTGCTCTCAACTGCATGAGTAATATCAAAAGCATAATTGGGTTTGTTTTTATATGTATGATTGTATGGGTACGAACTGAATTTTTAAGCAATGAAGCAATTTAAATGATAATTGATAAGTTGGCTGGTGAATTGTTTGTAAATTTTTAAGAAAGGATCAGTCAATTGTATAAATAAATAATTTTCTGAAGAAAAGAGGAAGAGCACGGAGTCTTGTGAACATTCAAATTCAAAATTCTGTTTGAGAGTGTTGAGATGAGAAGAATTACAAAGCAACTTACAATGATACAAGTATAATGAAACTCTTCCCATAATGTAGAGAATATTGGAGTGAAAACTATTCCTGTTTATTCATCATCAAATCCTGACATTTCTGAATTAAGATATGCGGATGGAGCAAGACTTACTACCTTAACAGTGAGAAAAATAAAATATTATGAACTGTATGATTTTCATAAATTAAAAATTTACAGCCGTAATCCTCTGTCAGAAATTATTCTTTTCATATTTTTTTAAAGTAAATTTCCTACATAATCCATCCTAATGTTATTCTTAAATGCTTTAAATTTACTAAAAACAATTAACCCATATCCCCTTAAGTCACATAAAATACCTTGCGCTACTTTCTCCGGCCTTCTTACTACTTAAATAGTCTTCTCATTATGGGAAATCTATCATTATTGAATTCTGAAGGAAATTGGAAGTGACATCAGAGGCGACGACCCGGATTACTGGATTAAAGATATCGTGAATTGTAGACCTTGGCAAAGCATTATAATAACGGCATCAAGGTTGAAGCTGGAGAGAAGTACTTTCCCTCTTTCATCGTTCAGTTCATTTTAGTAAAGTTTATGTCAATATGTTACTCTTCCCTCTATCTTTACTCTTGCTTCATCTTTGAATCACTCTACGTTCCATCCAAGGATTAGCTACCGGATCAACTTATATGCCTTCCAAGAAAATTCCCAATTCGCTCGCACTCAATTTTACACTCCACTGCGAGTAAATTGCTTTCAATTAATAAATATCACATGCCATTATACACTTACTCACTTCCACATCGCAGCCGAATGAGAGTAGGCGACGACACATTATAATAATTACCTAATATCAAGAGAAAATGGAGAAAGAAAGTCTGAAGAAGCACGAAAAAGAAAGCACACATGACATACGACGACAACAACGAAAACAAGAGGAGGGTGCGAAGGGAATTAGATACAAACCCAAGAGGACACACCACTTGGAAGTGCTTTCTTCTCTCTTCATAAATTATATCCGAGGAGACAGTTAATAACATTAAGTAACGGTAATGAAATTGGAGATTTTAGCAGAACGGGTAATAAAAACACAATGAAAAATGATATATTATGTAACGCACACATTCCCTCATCCCATCTCCATTCGACAATTCAGCTCATCCCAAGACAACAACCCAGCTTCCAGAACGTCGTCAAACATATTTACTTACAACTCGCATCCCAAGTCAATAGGCATTCCATCCGTATGCCATTCATCTATCCACCCATTTCATTTCCATTCATTCATCATCCTCATCCTCATTGTCGACTTTCACTTTCTCTCTTTGTCTAGTCTATATCTCTATGAATTTACGTGAATTTCCTAACATCCGAGAATGTGTCCAATTGGATTCAGGTTATGCAAGGAATTCCTATTTTTTAGTCATTCCTCTTCGTCATCGTCGTCAAGTCAAGTCAAATGAACTGGGAAAACGAAGATGGCAGGAGGAGTATGAACATGATGATAATGATGAACCCCTTTCTGCCTTCTACTTTGTTCTATTTCAGGCTCTTCAGGGAAATGATATAATGAGTTTTTTCCCTCTGTTTCGTATTTACATAAATACGAAAGGAGGAAATGGACTGGGAAACTGGGAATTGGCTATTTGTTCTAGATGTGTCTTAACTAGCCCCACTGCGAATTCATTTCCTGGGAAACAATTAATGACAATTCCGAACATTGATGCCGAAGCATTTTTTAATTCTGAATTTATTTTTCGCATATGAGAGGAGGAGGAGGAATGACCAAATGGGAGGAGGCCATACCAGAAATACAGTGTACTCCTCCCAATGGCTTTCACCAGTGTCCCCGGCAAAAATTAAAAAAAAAAACTAGAATAGCTTGACTTGATACAGTGGACAGGGCATGGACTAGGAGGAGGGTTTAATAGGAGAAAGTCCGAAACTATTTGGGAAGACATCTTCGGATTTGGGACAAGATAGAAAAATGATGTGATGACAAATTGAAAGGAGATGGGTGATGAGATTGACTTGGAAGAAGAGCTAGCACATAAGAGAAAGATCTTAACTTAATTCCCTAACATCTCTGGCTTACTGGACCTCGTTCGGGATGCTTTGCTTCTCTGTTGAAAGGTCAGTAGTAACTTTCCCTACTCCTCCCGTGAGAAACACCCCTCCAGCGTCTAATTGGAAGCCATTAAACTAACTATAA
>JAQIXQ010001052.1:0-17917 GCA_034700485.1 Pseudosinella alba
CAAGATGAGATTCAAATTCCCCGCTTAGCCCCCGTCTACACGTCAAAAAGAGTGTGAGTGGGGCCATATCACTTTGGCCAGGATTCCACATCATTGGGCCCATAAGCTTTATCATTGTTCACAGAGTTACTCGATGGCTGTGCGGGGATGCGTCGTCAAAGTAAAATGTGGTGCATACTTGCATCTCTGCATTCTGCAAGTCTGCAATCTGCATCTTTTATGTAATTTAATTAGTATGTTGTTATGTATTTAAATATTAGATCATATTACTTAAATGTACCTTTAATTAACTGAACTGATGCCTGCAAGAATAAATATGACTATGACAGTTTAGTTATTATTTACCAATTTGTGAAATATCTCTCAAGACATGTCATATAAACAACTTCGTTTCAACTTGGAATTAAAAGTAACTTTTCTTAAAGAAAATAAATAAAAATAGCAATGCAAAATGAATTATATGAATTCATTTTTATATGATAAAATAATATCTTTACATTGCCTAAAATATCTACTCAATACTCAGCCGAGAATGCCATTTAAACACCAGTCGTCTCGTCAATCAACGATCGACATGATCATATCAAAGACAACCAAGCCACTATATTGACTGGAGATAACCGACACCGACTCATGGTAAATATTTATTTTACTTTTACATATTTAACTATTAGATAATTGTTACTATGACCAAGCCAGGCCACATATCATATTATTCATATTACATGACCAGTTCATATCACAAACATATCTATAGTCTATAGGCAAATTCATGGACTCATATATCTTCATATTTCATGCAGAATTGCAAAAAAAAATTGCATTGCCATGACATTGCATATTATATGGATTGGATGGACGCATGAATATCAAATGAAAATGCATATTGAATTGAAATTGAAGTTTAGAAAGTAAACAAAGCTCCTACTCTCATGACGATGATTTATATACCTGTTTTATAAGATAACTAGACTAGGTAACTAGCCAACTTACTAAACTACATACATACATACAAATACGATCTAAATCTACCACAATAAAAAAATGGATTAATTCTTGTTCACCTTTGTCATCATTCATTATCAACCTATTCATGATTAACAAAGCCAAGCGACTATGCCCATATTACAGCAGATCTATTGCAGCGTCAGCAGCGTTGTTGCTTGCTGCGCACTTCCCAGGCCATTTACTCATTTACCATCACCTCCAACCCTCCAACCTCCACCACAAACAACTTGTCTTAAGTGTACAATGCTTCAAGCTTATTAACTTGTTAATACATTTTGCTAATCACCATCACCGTTTTGTTCAGTCTTCAGTCATTTTTTATATATTAAAACATGATCATGAACATGGGATGGTAAACAGAGAACGCTGGCAGCGCTACAATATGATGAAAATGATGATCATTGTGACCAGATGACGTTCTTCTTGGTTTCGTATGGTTTGGGTTTATGGTATGGTGAATTGAATGGTGAGGTTTTTTTTTATTGTTGGGCATAATCAAATGATATGAATTGATATATAGGCTGAGTGAGTTGAACATGATGATGGGAAGTTGCAGCAGCTGGGTTGCTGGTTGGTGTAAAGTTTAGTCTTTAGTCCTCAGTTTTATGTCTATCTCTCCATCACCAATTCACCAACATCAACCATAACCATACGACTACGACTACCACCATCCATTTGAGACTTTGTGAGGAGCCCCACAAAAACTTTAACTCTTTTGTTTATTCTCTCTCTCCCTCATTTAGTTTGTTAATTGGGTTTTGTCATCATAATCATCCTCAGTTCCTAAATTAGATTGTTGTTGGGGGACTGTTCCCTTTGTTTAAATTCTGGATTTGTTCATTCTATAATTTAATTGAAGGTGGAGGAATTAGTTTTGTCTTTGTGAACTTAATTGACATGGTCCAATTTTGAATAGTTATATAACTTGTCAGTGTCCTATTCACTATTATAAAGTTAATTGTTGTGGTTGGGGTGGAAGTGATTTAAGAGTTGTTGGTGGGTTCAGGGTTACTATCATCAGTAACGGAAGTTAATTTTGCTAAACAGGTAAGATTTGCTTTTTTAAATATGCAAGTTCATGTTAATGATTAATAATTAAATGTGTGCTATGCTGATTTAATTGTGGCGGGTAAAATAGATGTAGTTAATTAAGTTTTTTTTTGTTGTTGTGGTGGAGGTGGGAGGATGGGATTTCAAACTAGTTGTGGAAAGTGGCATATTTAATTACTCAAGTTAAAGTTTGGTTAGGCTGGAAGGCAACAGGTGGGTCAGCTGTTGTGCTGTAACGTAGGTTGTAGGTATTGCTGCCAAGCTAGTTAGGTTAACAATTAAAAATGCGCCGTGGTTTTTTAAGATAATGTGGATGGGAGTTACGTATTTTGTCTCGAGCTGTAATGAATAATGATCATGGTGGTAATTGAGATTAATTTTGACAATGGGCAATAATACTAATTTTAGTTTTAGTTATCCATTATCAGTAGTACTTGTCACTTGTACTATTTCTTGAATGCAGGTTTAAGTTGAGTTAAGTAAAGTTATGATGTAATCCAGAAATCTTAACGAAATCATGTGACAGATCCAATCCGCTACATTTTTTGACGACCTATCCGTCACGCAAAATACTTTAATTATACTCCTAGTTTATGTATTAATTTTGTTTCGAGTTAGAGGAGCAATTTACGCGGTAATTAGTAATTGTCATTAGTACAGTTATACTGTGATGATTACTCCAATCGACAATGTGCTAACTGCCAAGCCATTATACGTTGCTCACTTGCTCTATATTTATATATCTAAAATGAAATTCATATGTAGCTAATTAGAAAATGTGCAACCAATTAATTGCTACTTTGATTGTTTTGTGCAGCAACTTAATTAATTTTAATTTTTTATGTAAATCATTTGTAGGTCATCATTTAGTTGGGCGTTTCACCTGCTTGATGGAAAGCTAGCCTGGGAAAGGACTTAAAGTACAAAAACTACCGTTGCCTTACTCCGGATATAATTTTCAATTGCAATGGGGGGAGACAAGTAAGTTATTACTGATTAATACTGATTATTTTGAGCATTTACGTTTGAGTACCTTTTAATAAAGCCATTTTGTAACTGACAAGTGTTTTAACTGTTTTTATCTAAATTATAGGAAAAATAAGGGAACAAAGGAAGTCAAGAAGGAAGCTCCAAAGGTGGAGGAAGAGCCATCAACCTCTAAGGAGCCTGTGGCATCTCCAGCAACCCCGGAGGCACCACCTCCAAAGCCCCGGGACGAATCTGAGACGGAGAAGGATGAGCTGGAGGATGACGAGGAAATTAGTTTGGGGGCGGCCGTTGCAGGCTTCTCCAGCTGGTTCACCAGTACCATGTCTACCGCCAAGGACAAGTCTACCGAAATGTTCCAGTATTTGAAGCAAGACTTTACCGAGTTCTCCGAGACTGTTTCAGAGGCATCCAAGGATTTTAAGGAGAAGTTGAAGTTGGAGGACACCGCCAAATCTGCTGTCCAAGTCATGTCTTCCAAAGCCGGGATTGTATTAGAGCAGATGTCAACCATTTTTGGTGTTGGACCTGATGATGATGATGAAGCCATTATTTTGAACAGTGCTGGATCGATTGTTGTTGATCGCGTCAAGGTGCGTGCCGACCCAACTAACTACTCATGTTATCCAGAAAATGTCAAATTTAATAATATGACTAATTTTAATTCTTATTTTTCTTCCGTGTAGAACAAAATGTACACCATGTCAGTCGACGAAGATGTTTTCTTGGAAGATCCTTCTGACATTAAGGCATACGAAAATTGGATCCTTCAGTTCGATCTTGAGAGGAAGAACCACGAGATGGCTGATTTGATGAACGCTAATCCGCACCTACAGCTTCGCTATGCCCAATTAGTTCCGCAGAAGGTCTCTCATCTAGTTTTCTGGCACCGCTTTTACTACCATGTACATACACTTTACCTTGCAATGGCCGAAGAAGAGGAAAAGGAACTTGCACTCAAGAAAAGTCTCGCTAAGCAGGCTGCCGGGGGCAGTGAAGGCCAAGGAGCTGATGGCGGTGGTGATTCTCCAAGTACGTTTACAGACAATCATAATCATTAATTATATACCCTAATTATGTTAACAATTATGACATTTATTTACTTTAATGCATTTCGGTGGAGTTTAAAAACCTGATACATTTCCTTTTGTCATTATCAGCAGGTTCTGACCCAAGCCTTGTCGATATATCAGAGGAAGACCAGAAACGACTTCTGGCTGAATACGAAGAAGAAATGAAGAATAACTCGGCTCAACACTCCCGCAGATCTAGTGGAACCCAATTATCTTCCTCCTCATCTGGAAGTTTTGCGATGGTTACCGTAAGCAAAGAAAAACGGCAATAATTATACGTACATAATATGACGTTCAAGCAGAAAACAATGACATTCTTTAACTTACTGTATTCTGTTTTTGGTCCTATTTTTAGCATGATGCAGCTACCGATGAAGTCAAAGTTGAATGATAAGCTTATTGTATAGTATCTACGTAATCTACTACATCCAGGACCACCCGATCCTTTCATCTCTCTGAAAACAATTCGACCTTATACTATCTTTCAAAATTTCGTGATTTAAACCTAAGTGTGATGCTCGTCTTCAACAAAAAAAATATCGTAAATGTAAATTCCCAATTCCCATTGGAAACTAAGATCTAGCGTAAAGTTTGATACCTACATTATTTAGCGTGTAACTTTTGAAGTGTATTTGGGATTCGTAATGTTGTATTGTAATATGCATTTGTATCTGAGAACTAGGAGTAGGAGAATTATACTTGGTGCTTCTATTTCTTTTTTCGGTACCAGTACGCGAGGAATATGCTTCCCATACATAGTATGTAGTTCATTTATATAATTATGCTGGTATATAATTAATGCCAAGTTGTTCTTTCTGTTTGATGTGTTTATGGCTAAAATAATAAATGTTCGTTGAAATGTATCGCATATTTTAGTTTAGCATTTAATTTTAATATGGTTCTTAGTTACTAGTGATGAGTTTGCAATATGTTTATACTGAATGTTAAATTCTTCCAAACATATTGTGCTAAGTACGCGTATTGTCATCATGCATTAAGTCTTTTAATACAAGCTTGCTAGGATAAAAAAATTTGTAAAATAGAAATATCATATAAATTATATGTCACTGTCGATCGCATCATCACAAAAGTGCTGTGTCCGTAATCTAGCAATTAGTTGAAGAAAACAAAGGTCGCATTTTTTTGTTCCAATGATATATTTATTCCGATCAAATAATTGATATCTGACATAGATTTTAAGTACATTTTACATTTATGCATTTGTATTATAATATAATATATGTTACTCTTTTAGGTAGGAAGAAGTGTTACATCCTGAATTTGTGAATAGAATAATATGTATCCTACGCACCAAACGTCATGTACATAGGTAATATTATTGTATCCAAATTCAAGTGCAGCACATTCTTTCGTACATCATGAATATGATCATATCTAGTTTAGTAGTGGAGCTAAGTACAACTAAAAATACATCGGAAGAGATTTTGAGTAGTCTAGATTCAATTTGTAATTTGTATTATTGATTGCAATCATTTATTAGTAGTTGCGGACTTTTTCTAGTGCCTTTTTGGATCGGAGGAGAGGAAAGGAGCGCAAAATGATTTTTATGGGTATAAATATACAAAACATGTAATCATTACGTGAAATATGAATTGCTATGAATAAATGAGTGAATGATGACAATTTTTTAACCTACAAATACAGTTTTCATCTGAGAACATATCACATTCCGTTAATTGATTTATTGGCTAAAATGCATATGTACATATCAAAATTCAAAATGCAATTCTGAAAACATGCCTGGGGTTATGTGTATATTCAAACCATATTTGTTTGCGCAAAAAAGAACATCAAACAAAAGAAAAATGAAAATACACTAAATAGGTAATAAAAAATATTGCACGCCCATAAAAATATCACTGAACCCTATGGAGCTCAAGCATGTACTTTTTCTTAAAGAAAGGAAAAACTTTCACGTTTCTTCAACCGCACACATTCACATTTTCACATTTTGCTGCAAACTGGGGGACGGGAAAGTAACTATCTAGAAAAAAACGGGTTAAAAGCTTATTTTCGTAAATACAAATGTATCAAAATGTTTTGATTTGGACGTGAAACGTGAATGCGTGCACTATTGAATTTGTTCTTTGTTCCGAATGCAGGAACAAGTAACAAGTTGTGCTTGTTCCTTACTATCCGTTCCTTCAAGAGCATTTTCATATTCATATAAATACCTAAATTAGCCGTCCTCAATGAATCCTTAAAAAATCTTAAAAATATGTTCGGTCAATGCCATTTGTACGCACACGTATGGAAGCAACATAAAAATATAACATGGGCAATACGAAGATGAATGCTTCCCTCATTTTTGCATACTGCGATTCAATCATGAATTTAATGGTAAATAATGTTTGCATATTCCAACCAACTAAAGTTATAATTGAGTATTTCATTTAATCGAGTCGCAGCAGCAGATGTGGGGCTGGCAAGATAACATATTTATTTATAAAGTGGATGTGGATATTTAAATACCATAAAATTTGGAATTAGCTATATATTTAGTCCTGAAAAATGATGATAATAAAATAACTAACTAGTATTTAGCACCATAAGACTTCTTTAGATTTTACTCGGGAATTCGCAATTCTGATTCTAGCCATGATAATATGATATGATATGAAGGTGGGCAGAAGAGCATTTATTATTAGTAAGCATCTTAAGGGAAAGGTACTTAAGTAGGACATGGGGGAGCCTCACCGAGAGAGAATTGCTAGAGAAAAAAACTGTTCTCACTTAACCGTCCTCATCAATATCATCATGAATCATGAAATCATTTCGTAAAGTAAGCAAGTCAAGAAAGTACTTTTCACGCACACAGCCATCGACATCATCATGATCATCATGATCAACATCCCCATTGTTGGTATTTATACGCATGCATGCAGTTAGTTAATGTGTGTGTTTTATCATATTATTATTATTTTATTTCCCTATAACAATCTCACCTTAATTCCCTTTTTAAACTTCAAAAGCCTCCCTTCAAGTGGCTTGGCTATCAATATATAAATATATACATTTTTCCTCCCCGTAAGTAAGTCGGAGCCAGAGCTCATCCTTTTTCTTCACACAATCCTCATCATCCCCATCCCCCATCCCAATGATAATCCTCTCCCCACCTTATCAAGACTGAATATAGCCAACAAGATGTGATTACCTCCCTACCTCCGAGTAAAATGAGCAAAAATCATTTTTTCTCTCTGAGTTTTGCAGTAAAAGGGAGAAAAATAAAAGGAGGCCTCAGTCAACAAGTCGGGCTCTTGAGCTCACACCTACGCTCAATTCAATTCACCACATAGTTAATTTGCAGGCACGCACCTTGTCTAATACAACGTTTTACTAGGAGGATTATCCTCATAGTTAGGTTAAAAGGGGGATAACATATAGCACACGATACGATACACGATACTAGTTCGAGTGTAACACTCTCAACTCATATATCATCTATCATTTCATTTCATTTCATGAGACTATGCTCGCTCATCATCATCCCTCATCCCTCCCTTGAAAGTTGTTTGGAGTTAATGTTGGAGTTTCGATTTGGAGTTGAAGCTCATACCCGACCTTAGTCAGTTCTTGTGTAGCCTTCCTAGTGCGTGCACCTCTCGGCCGCACTTACCCCTTTCCTTTCATCTACATTTTATATCCTTTCCATTTTTTACCATAAATATATATAAATCCGACCGATCCAAAGCGTTGTTCCTACGCTGGGATTGACACAATGCTCATTTACAATTGCAACTCCAACCCAGTACAAAACCTACACGGAAATTATTAGATTTCTTTTTTTCCCTTTGTTTGTCTTCATCTTTTCTCTTTGCTCACACGCGTCCAACTTAGTCCCCATGTAAAATGAACGAAGAAACCTTGCACTTGCTAGTCCCCCCATAATAATCCCCCAGAGGAAGAGGACGCTTCTGAGGCTCAAGAAGGACTTTGGAGTTTAGGGAGGAAGTGTGTCATCATCATATCATATCATATATCATTATCAATGTGAGTTCAACAAGTTGCTTGTGTGGATTGGATTAATCGAGTGTTATCATTATCATTAGGAAAAGTGGCGATTATTCTTCTGGGGAAAAAAGTTGGTTTTTTGTATTGGAAAGTGGATGAGTAATAATTATAGAGAGAAATTATACTTTAAAAAGTTAAGGGTGTAACTAAAAGTGTTTGCATTTATTTGCATATTGAAAGATTTTGCTAATAAGCTAACCCGGAATCCGGGAGATAAGGAAAGTTTGCATGTGAATTGTACAGATTTTTTTCGGTGAAGTGTAATTGTTGTTGGCTCAGTTCCTCCGGGGCCGGAGCCCTTTGTTCAGTGAGATGAAGAAGAGCCGGGTGAAGATTGGATGGATTGGACATATCTTGACGTTGTTGGCAGTCGTCATATTCGTAAGTGCTCAGCTCATTCATAAGTCATATTAATTGGTCAAATATAAATAGTTATCCTTTTAATGACAGCTTCAAGTTATCCAAAATGGAATTAAATAAAACCTTTTTGATAGGATTCGAGAGCTAAAAAGCTATTACATTTATCAATTTCGCATCCCTTGACGATAGCATTAGAATTGATAAGATCAGCAAATTAAATGTGTTAGAAATGCCATTTATTAAAAGTGGTTATCGAAATAAATGGGAGATAGATAAATATTATTACATATTTATGTGTTGCAGAGGAGCGTGGCTAATAATAATAATCATATTTATCGATATCAACTTCATTTCCTTTGGCTTACTTACTTTCATCATATTCATGATTCATGATAATGCTTTTGAAAATATTAAAGTAAATATATCATGATATCTATTTGCATAGTCAGGGGAGGCTCACTAATTGATCTAAATTAAATTTAGGTAGACATTTTCCGCAAATGTAAATGTTCTGCATGCTAATATCCACTTACGCAAAGGCAAATAGTTCATATGCAAAATTAAAGTATGAAAAATTAAGTATGATTGCAATTATCTTTACCGTGTTATTGTAATTGGAAGCAATCATTGCATTTATTGCACCTTTACCGTATTTATTGTATCTTAGTTCATTCCAATATCCGGTTGAAGTCATCGTAGCCATACAATTGGGTACTAACTACCTAAAACATTTAGAACATATTTAAATATAATTTGAACATTCATCAAAGCAGGAAATTGTAGTCAAAGTCAACCTTATTCATGTACTTTTCTGCCACTCAGCGGTACATTTAAGATTTAAGACATTGAACGATTTTTTTACCTCAAAAAATTGGAAAAGTAAATATGATTGCGATCAATACAATTAGATAATTTTAATTGTCGTTTAGCAGAGAAGTAGGTATTTTATGCATTTATTCGAACAAATGGTTTTCAATGTGTTGCACCTGCAAATCCAACTCCAACCCTTTCTTACTTTTGCTACTACGGACACGGAACGTATTTTTTAAAATCCTAAATGGTATAACATATAGATAGTTTGAGAGTTGTACCAAATCCACTCCTACTCACGGTCACACTTGACGGAAGTTCATTGGCCATGTTTCCTGCAACAGGACGAGAGAGAGAGAAGAGAGAATTTAAGCATATTTGATATTACTTTTATCATTTATCATAAAAAGCATATTACAACCTTACTACAATTTTGCATTACATCCCGATTACGTACATGAATAGGAAAGGACCATGCTTATCATCATGAACTTGAAAAAACTTAAAACGCACCTGCATTTCATCATTTCATGGGCTTGAACAATTCCCTATTCCATTCAACTCAACTGCTTTATTTTAGTCACAGAGTCAGAGTCTCGAATTTGAAAATGAGGGTCATGTCGATACACAAAATTAGACTTCAATTCATCACAGTTTATTTATTAGGGTGAAAAAAATGAGACGTTTATTAATAATGCAGAAAGCTTTTTTCATTTTGGCTGTCATTTTATGAGGAAGCCATTAATAAAAGTGTGTCTACCAACCAACTTGATTCGAAATCCGGGTTTACATATGAAAAAAAGTTTATGCTAATTAAGTTAACATTTATTTTTTCAGGTGGCTGGATGCCTCATAATCGGCTACGTTGCGTGGATCCTGTCCACATCCGTCTCCATCCAAAAGTTTCAGTCTGGAACGCTGGTAAGACATGAAGACTTTCACTTTCCCTGTGCCCATTTCCGACTTGGTGGAAACTCGAAATTATCAATTTGATTTGTATGTATACCTTCGAATAGAATAGGATACTGGTTAGCAATGATTAATATGAATAGGATTAATTCAGCCGTGACGGGGCAGGCAGTCAGTACAGTTCAATGATTATTGAACAATTGAGTTGAATCATTCGAAATATAATCGAATTGATGCTGTGTGAAAAATCACTCGAATGAGTGGAATTCAAAATTCAGACATTTTTTTCTGTTAAAAAAGCTGCCGGATTACAAAATGTTTCCTTGGCCCCAATCTAATATGTAATCCCAGCAGAAGGGAAATAAATTGCTTATTTGTACTTTGACAATATATTGAATATAGGCAATACATTTGATTAATTTTGAATGCTCAGAACTTGCATAAGACATGAGCTAATAACAATGACGAATTGCTAAAGTAAATAGGTAACTTGTAATGTTTTTTTTAAAAGGAAACAAGGAATTTCATGTAAACCATTCACCATTATTCTTTCGTGTTGACAAGTTAAGTTTTGTGCAAACAGGGGACAAAATTACGTAACATCCAAGACATATTAGTTATGTAATATTTATGCTTCAATGCAATCGAAGCGTCCAGTTGATGACACGCTTAAACTAATAAACATAAATTTGTTTAATGAAATTATATTTAGAAAAACTGCTCAATAAAATTGGATAATAATTTCGACATTTTCCTTTAGTTATTTTTTTCTTCCAAAGCTTAGCATCATCTTCCTCCAATTAAAATTAATTCTGCAAAATATGTGCATAAAGTTTTATAATATTTAAATATAAAAACATTCGAAAAGTGGCCAGATAAAAACAAGTAGGAAAAAATAAATAGTTTATTACAAATTGGGGTGAGCTGAGTAAAAAAATATGACTAGAGATAGAGAATCATCTTCATCGGCTATAATCCACGATAATAACTATATTTTTTTTTCAATTTGGCACTACTCCATCCCATCAACATTTTGTATGTTCCACATTGCTAATGTAATATATCTTTAACATAATTGTAGCTTGTAATTATACTTACTAACTACTTATGCTCATCTTTTATCATTAACATATTATCAGAGCAAAGTTTTGAAGAAACGAGAGTATTCGAGTTTACCAGTTCCCCTCCCCCATCCCACGTAAATGCTACAGCAATAAATTAATAACCAATTTCATCTTCATCTCCATTCATACATAGGCATTTAGGTAGGTACGAAGAAAATACTATTTAAAAATACTACACAGAAGTATTTAATGATTTTGTTAGGGAAGGCATTTAAAAAGTTAAATATATATGGCTTAACAATAAACGCATGATATCAAGTCAAGACATTTGAGTTGGAAATAGTTATATTTATATTTTTACTCTTGTGTGCTTAATAGACCAGACCAAATGCGTACTCATCATTTCATTTCATTTCATTGTTTTCCCTGTCTTGGCTTTGTTTTGTTTTTCTTCTGTAGAAAAAACATAAGTTTTTGAGAAATGAAAACAATGCAAAACTTTTGAGAGAGAAATGCTATCCTCGGCAAAAATGCTATATTTTTTTATCATAATAGTATTAAGTAGGCAGTACATACTTGTATACCTACCTACTTATAAGTGCATTATAATTTTGCAATATGAAATTATTTTCTTTTTGATATGATGGGGGATTTAGAGGAAAAAGATGGACGATATTATTAAATATTTGAATTTGACTATGATATGCATTTAATGAAATTTTATTCCTTTCTTGTAAAAAAAATTAATAACAATGCGTAATTATGGTGAAGAGATTTATAATATTTTTTTTCTTTAAAAAAAATGTTCCGAACATGCGTAGATTTTGAAAAGCATGACTATGACTATGACATGGCTTATATCTTATCTCCTCTCATTGCTCACATTCAGACGTACTTCTGGCACAACGTCAGAGTGGAGTATTTTTTTTCAACGCAGAAAATTGAAAGCTCAAAGTTTGTTGATTGCAGAAGTAATTAAGCCCGTTTTACCAGAGATATAATTTTTATTTGAAAGAGATTTCTAGATTAGAGGCTGGTCTAGTGCAGACGCACTTAAAAATGTAATCGAATGATATGAAATATGAATAATGTTCCTTCTCTTGTCTGTTATCGCTATCATTCAATTCTCTTCCTAATTAGGTATATTTGCTAAATTAAAATTTAATGTTATTTTTTTTTTGCATAAAAACTGCATTGATGCAAATATGTAGGTATAGATTAGCGTGTATGTACATACATAAATAGAAAAATGGGACTAACCAAACCAAAAACTTTTTAGCCCTTAAATTTTTTTAGAAACCTAAACGTTACACCATCTATTTTACAGCATCATTTAATTTTAATTTTAGTTTCTCTTGGCTAAAAAAACTAAACTATATCCTTAATCCTTAATGATGATAAATTCTTTATAGTAGCTGATGATAACGATGATTAACAATGTGGAAGGCCACTAGATATTTTTGAAGCTAACTAATATGGTGGGTGACTACATGAATTACTAACAGCTAACAGTTCAACTGTTAAAGTAGCTTGTTTTAAATTTCGAGCATTTGGCTTTTTAAAAAATGTTTTAAAAATGCATTTTAAGGTTGCACGTGAATAGGTACACTCTCTTCGTTTAAAGATTAACACATTTGTCGATATTTTGAAGAAGTCTATTTTTTCCCAAAGTATATTCTGTTTTCTGTAGATACGTGGCTAACTACTTACGATTAGTTTAAACTTTAAAGGGTTAGTAGAGTGGACTACATTGGGATTACACGATAAAAAATATTGCATATAAGATAGTTTGGTCTGATCCACGTACACCCTTAAAAAATAATTTGCAGATTCACTTTCATATTGATAGAAGAGCTATTTATACTTAAGTATACATAGATAGTGATATGAGAAGAAGAGGAGAAGAAAAATGACGAAACCAGAAGGATTTTTTATAGTCTTGTCAAACTTTACATTTCCTCTTCCACATAAAAATCCCCCAAAAAAATAATTTATATACCTATTATATCTAATTGTCTATCTAGTTAGTACTTATATGGTGAGATATAGGATGGATGATGAGATGACTCTTGACAAAATATTTGCATTTCAATTTGAGGGAATGAATCGGCAGCTGTTAAAACTGACGTTTTAAAACTCCTAATGTTTTCCTTTTAAAATAGCGTGAGAAATTTCCTTTTTTGCTATATAATGGAATAACAAGTACTCCTTAAGGCTCTCTGCTGGCTTATCAAAAGGGATGATTTATCATCATCCTCATAAACATCAACAGAGGAGAGTTGGAGGAGCTCGCTCTTCAATGAAATATGACATATAGGAGCACAGTTAATATAGCAGACTTACATGTTGAGTTGACTGACGCCAGTAATATGAAGGGACTTAATATCCCCTTCATCATCATCATCATAATATAATACATATGTAATTTCAGGACAAAAGACGAGAGTCGTTATCAAACAATAAGGTAAACAGTTATGGGAGAGCTCCAACTTCATGTTAAGTATATATACTTATATTTGATATTTGACGTGGTTGTGATATTATGATGATAAGACAAGACCAACGACGACGGTTAAATTCAGTAGTCGTTTACGTTGAATAATAATAATGCTTCTGGTTCTGAAGGTGTATAGCATTTCAGAACAATTTGTTGCTCTTTTAAGAAGATGATGATATTGATGATGAGTGGGCTGAAGTCATTTTTTATGTTGGATTTTGAAATTTGTCTCTTCCCCTTTTTAAAATAATACTATACCTAAATATATGCTCATATCCCTCTCTCCCTCTCTCTGTTCCTCAAGGATTTAATTCAATGCGTTTATTTTTATTATGTATGAAATCTTACTTTTAGCTTGTGATATTTTTTGAAGATTGCAGTTTCGCCAAAAAAATATACTATTTGTAATAACATGAAATTATATTTTCATTGTCACTACTCTTTTGATTATGATGATGATGTTCAAAAGACACTCCGAAACAAATCACTTTAAATTTTAAAAGTAACTTCCAGTTTTAACCATTACTTGCTACAAGAGCAATCATCTAATCAGATTTGTACATTTTGCGACATATATTTTTGCAAAAAGGTACAAAAGAAAAATATAATGAAATTATGGGGAGAAAATTGCATACTATTGCCAAGCTGCACTTTGAAAGTGAAATGAAATGGATATGAATGGGATGGATGATGAAATTGGTAATGATTTGCAGGTTGATAAGCAAGCAAAGTAAAGAGTATAGTTGACGAAACTGCTGGATTATGTAATCATCGGCGTAAGCAAGCTCAAGCACAACAGCGTTATATGTCAAGTTAACGGTGACATATCAATTTTTAACACGGAGCATTTTATATGCTTTGTTTAGTTTACGATTAGTTTAAAATTTAAAAAAATATATAGAAATATTTAATTAAATGTTTTGATATGTTATGATAAATTGCTAATATGCTTGAATTATCTACAGATTCTGACGTACATCACGATTGGGATCGGCTTCGCACTTTTCTTTACTGGACTGGTTGGCTGGGTGGCGGGGGCCAGTGAAACAGCATGCATTATTCGACTGGTAAGTGATGACCATAAAGTGGGACAGAAAACTATTATTTATAATTTTTGGCACAGCAACATTAATGCAAGTGTGTGATATGACAGGATAATGATAAGCCCAATTTTATTGTAATTGATTATTAATACCTATCATTTTAAATCCTTGCTTGAAATATGGGAGTGTTGAAAGAACCCAATTCCCAAATTACAAAAGCCCAGTGGGGCACTGTGAGATTTCGGTGATTTCTAATTTTTTAATGTTTTTTTCTTCCTATTTTTCTGACAGTTTATCGTGATGGTGGTGGTAACAATCACTTCAGCCGTTGGAGGGGTCCTAACATTGCAAATATCTCGAGTGGAGGTAATAAATTATAATTTATTGGTAATCCTTCAATTGCTGCCATTTCCCTGTTGTTCCATTTTCTCTTTTCAATCCATCTCCCACCTCTTTTGAATTTCGCAAGAATTAAGTATATGTTTATGACGATGAAGATGTCGGATTTTTTATGCTTTCATAATTAGCAAATATTTGTTCCTCAATCAGGAAAACATCTTAATTTATGTTATGACTGTAAATTATGCTTATTACGCAAATCCCAAATTATACTCTTTGCACTACCATAGCAGCCAATTTCTTAATCTGATTTAAGTGTAACTTTGAAAAAATAGAGTTTTGTGTAAAATGATGTTTCATAGGATGATGTACGTGCAAATTACTTAAAACAAAAGGGAAGCCCTTAAAACCCCTTAAATAATACCTATGCTTACTTCAACTTCCTCGAAACTTATAATTTCCCTTTCTGAGTCTTGTCTTCTTGTCGATATTGATGTAACTCTCTCCCTTCTCATCATCACCCAACTTTATCTAATAATTTTCAACGCCTCATTTCATATTATCCCAGATAGACTCACGCTGACATGACAGTTCAATGTTTTTTGCGAATAGAACAAAGCCATGAGGTGGGAGTGATGGTGATGACGATATAGTTTACTAATGATGCTGATGCCCTAAGATGAGATAAAATGTGAAATTTCCTGTAATAAACGGAAGGCGAGGAGGAGAGGGTGCAAAAAAACAAAAGCATATTATAATACGGAGATTACCATATCAATCACATTAAAAGTTTTTTATAATACAAGAGCTTAAAGGTTTCTAGTTTGCCAGGAGCAGATAGATTTCCAATTGTTCGAAAAATGCGGAGGAGTCGAGACTTTGAGAGTGAGTAGGTATTTGACATGCCTGCTTCCTTCCTTTCTTTTAGCGCTATGAACCAAGATGGGGAAGACAGGGATAATTATTTCATATCATAATGACTCATGTTGATGTTTACTCATGATAAGATAAGGCTGATAGGATAAAAGGGTTTAAAAACTGTAGTTTACAAACGAGAGTGTGACAAGTGACAATCCGTTTGTTTTTGCTGATGGCTGTAACTCAGCAAATACATGCAACAATTACAGTTATAATTAAAATAATACACATTTGCATAAAAACGGATCATTTCACTTTCTTCTCCCCCCACTTGAAATTAATCAAGTTGACGTGTATGTGCCATTTTTTTGCTTGAGGAAGAATAGTCGCATGCAGTCATTCGGATTTAAGTTTTAAATGCTTAAACGTGATTTCCATAATAATATTAATTAGTTGCAGTTGCATTTCCCTTGCCATGTTATATATGTACCTATATATCATTGACACTTTTTGCTAATCCCCGTTAAATGGAGCAATTATTTGAAGTAGCAAATTCACGAACGACAGAAATTTGCATTCATATGTCAATGATCCTTAAATAATAAAATGCAAGCTTCTAAATTCCATGTCATAAACGTGCAAACAGAACAATTAGGAAAAACTGCCTGCTCTCGCTTCCTATTCCTGATAAGTTATAGGCAGTGGAATTAATTTGATTTTTTTTGCAAATTAAATAAATGACAATTTCATTTTCATTTCCTCCTTAAGATGCTATTTGCAAATATCTGCAAAAAATATTACTGCAAAAATACTTAATTTACTTTCAAGCAAAATTCAGATCAAATTTAAAGGATTCCCTTTTAACTAAATGCGGCAATATATTTTTGCATCTATCTTCCTACACTCCAATAACATCTTTGTCGCTAATTAATTCATCATTAATATTTAAAGCATGCATGTAGAACTGGCGATGAGTGAACATAGCTTGTTGATCACAGTGCCATACTGGTGCTCCTTCCTACATTTTAATTCTGCAACAGAGTTTTTCCTCTGTATGTATTCATTTACGAAATTAAGTTGCGAAAAAACTTTTAAGCACGAGTCAAAACAAGCCTACCTGTCTTCTGTCTAATAATCTAAATAAATACCTGTCATGCCAACATGTCATCCCATTTTATAAGCCAACAGGGACAATAAAAAAAGCAGCAGCAGGTGACAAAACAAACTAGAGAAAACATATAGACATAAATGCATACACACTGTTAAAACTAGGAGCTAAAGGGCCAAAATATCTTTATCTGTTAACTTATGTTACATGAGGAATGACTAATGATGATGATGGTGATGATGAGCAAATTGAAAAGCTGTGCAATCTTAATCCAAAAAAAAAGTTTAAGAAAAACTAAAGGATAAAAAGCCCAGAGAAGAAAGGGAATTGATGCCACTTTCTCTATAGCAAAAAGGGGGAAATAAATAAAAGGGGATTTGTCTATTTGCAACTACGTTGGTAAAGTAGGGATGATGAATTTTGCTCAAGGAACAAACATTCGAGCCTTCGTCATATCATCCCACGTATGTAAAAGTCTTTATGACAGAAAGGAAGAAGCCATGTTGTAATTCCGTTATAAATTCAATTTAACAAAAAAACATTTCCCAACAGAGATTTGTTTTATATAAACCAAGTCAGCTCATTCGTCATCCGACTCCTCGTGCTCATACATAATAATTAGACCCCGGATCTTTATGACAAATCATATTTTTTATACGCAGTGAGCTAAGAATTGAGAAGCATCCGAGATGAGTGAAAACCAGTATTTTAAGCCACACTTCAAAAGTAATATTTGTCATATTTCGTCATTTTTGGTAATATGTAATATTACCGGTAAT
>JAQIXQ010001053.1:0-17892 GCA_034700485.1 Pseudosinella alba
GGGACCCCAGCGCTCATTGCCCCAGTTGCCTTCTTCTCTGCTTGGTTGTCCTTCCTCTCCTGCAGTTTTAGTAAGTCGATTTCTTCTTCGTGGTGGCTTGCCTGAAAAATAAAATAATAATTAGCAAAACAGGATGTGTTAACTTGCAATTAATTCTGAATTATGATTGTATACCGTTTGTTCCAGCTTTCCCCTTTGACTAGGTGTCCTGGATAAAACTGCTTCTTCTTCGTCACCAGCAATTAAATTGACAAAGTCAACCCCGGCCTTCGTCAAATCACGGTAAGTGCCTTGGGCTAGGACTGAACCCTTTAAAATAAATTAGAAATTTTTTAAAATGCTTTCATGCTTGGAGAAAGACTTGAATTTGGAACATGGAAAGCTACCTCGGTTAGGACGACAATGTGATCCGCCTGCGACAAATACTGGAGTTGATGCGTCACCAAAATTCTCAGCTTCCCCTTTAAATGCTCCTTAATGCACTTGTCAAATAAATGGCGACTCACTTTGGTATCCACTGCTGAGAGTGGATCGTCCAACAAATAAATGTCAGACTCTTGATATAAGGCACGAGCTAAGTTAATCCTTGCCTTCTGACCTGGAATAAAATCATAGCGTATAAATGTAGTTTGCGATTATTTTAATAGTCTGGGGTAGTTAAATATATTTTAATATGTAAAAATCATGCTGCAATTTTACCTCCACTTAATGATGCACCCCGCTCCCCAACAATGGTTTGATCCCCAAATTCCAACTGCTTGAAGTCATCCTCCAGAGCCGCTGCTTCCACAACCTTGTCATATTTCTCCTGATCAAACTCCCTCCCAAATGTAATGTTCTGTTTAACATCCCCTCCAAATACCCAAGACTCCTGAGCGGCATATGAGATTTGGCCTTGGACATAGCATTTCCCCTGGGCAATTGGCAGCTCTCCAAGAAGCACGTGAAGAAGGGATGACTAAAATATATATGTTCAACAACTAAGATTAGTTTAGAATTTCATTAGCAAAAAATCTTTCCAATTTTTAATTATCAATCATCTTCCTTTACCTTTCCGGAACCGACCGGCCCAATTATCACGACCACCTTATCACCGGCAACCTCCAGATTTATATCTTTCAGGTTCATTTTCTCCCCTGCCCATCTAAAAAAAGTTAATTGAGGTAATAAAATAATTTGTATCTGAATTATTTTATTTTAATGGCTATATAAATTCAGGTAAAAACATACGTGCAAGATAACGAATCCATCTGAACTGTAGGCCTAAACTGAACATGCTTGGAACTCTTTGTATCGCTGTTTTTAAATCTGAATTAAGATTTCACAATAATAATTATTGACTACAATAGTAAATAGTACAGTAGTTTTAAATGGGTAATAGCTAGATTAAAAATATACGCACATTCCCGACATAATAGTAGACGGTGACAGAGAAGCGTGTTTCTCAACACTAGGCAAGCTTGCTATTGTCAAATTTGTCGCGGTCAAGTCATCCTTCTCCTCCAGCAGTAGGAAGTTCTAACATTTAAAATATAGTAGCTTTTAGTAAGTAAAATAGTTAAATGGAAGGTTCATATTAAATTTAATATTCTTTCCAAGCATACATACCTCCATCCTGTGGAGGGAGACGAATATCTCTCCAATCCCAGAAATGGCACTGGGAATCATATAAATCACTGACTGGATCATTGTGAAATAAACTGACGCCAAAAAGAAGACCTTGTCTGCTGTCGGCTTGTTGTCTTGGAGGACATATGTGAGGATTGTCACGAAGATAACGAGCTTCAGTGTGGACATGTACATGGACAGGTAGAATCCTCGAAGATGAAGCCTCCTTCTCAAAGCTTTTACTTCATATCTATCAATTTTTAAGTTGTAAGTTGTAATTATAACCGGAGTCAATCAACTAGAAAAATATCGAATTGTAATATTGTCATTCACTTACTCCCTCAACTTGTGAATAACTGCCGAGAAGGGTTTTTCCTGTGGAAAACATTTTTGAAATTAACAGTTTTATCTTAGAAAGTTAATTTTTGGTAGAATGTAATTAAATGTAAGACCTGGAATTACCCAAGTATATTGCTTAATTATTTTCATGGCTATAATGATCTCATTCATGATCCTCCCTCGCTCATCCGTCCGTTGGGCAATTTGGAGGCGACACTTGGCGGAATATCGCCCATTCCAATCTAAATACATTTTGAGATATCATTCATTTCACACAATTCATTTCATTGATTCAATGATTTCTGCTTGCGGAGTAATTCCTTACATTGAATCGGGATCAAAAGTAAAATTATCCCAATTCCCGTGAAGCAAGCTACTCCAAATTCCCTCCATAGGAAGAAAGTGAACAACCCCATTTGGAGGATGCCCAATGGGATGTAATAGGTAAAAAACAGATTCAAATCAAAACGGTTCACATCTGAAACAAAATGTTTTACAAATATTCCCATACATTCATATTGGATTTTAAGAGGTAGATATTCATTTAAGCTTACGATTAATTAATAAATGGTTTAGTTAATACCATTTGAAAGGATATTGGTTATTTGACCAATTGTTGTCTTCCCTTGAGCAGCTTTAGAGAGGCGGAGAGCCTGGTATAAAAGGAAAGGAAATGATATTTTTTTTATGTTGTGTCCTAAGTTAAGATTTAAATGTTAAATTACAATCGAATCGTTCATTTTGACTCACTTTCCTGTAAATTAAAGAGGAGCACCCAATCCGGCATCTCATGGACAGGATAAAGGCATAAAAGCAACTGGGGTGAAAGGTCATGGAGATCCCGAACGTGACCAGACTCACAGCAGCAGCCAGCATATACTTCCCCATTGAGCTGGTGGTGGAACCATCCGCAAAGGAAAGGAGTAGTTCCCGGAGGACAAGAGGCTGTGCCACCCTGCCCCATTAAAATTTAATTTTAATTGTTAGAGTCCTTCAGCTAATGTAGAATGGATCATGACATGAGCTATACTTGCAAATTCAGACCTGAACACCAATTCCGTACTTGCAAATCCGAGGAGGAGCACTGAATACCTCCATCCCAGGACGCCCCATAAAGCTCTAAATAAGCTGGGACGGCCCCCCTTCGCCCTTTGAAGGTCCAATTGTCTCTTCCATTGTCTGGAAATTAGTAATAGGGAGTTTCTTTAATTGCCCAATGATTACAGTTAGCAACCATGTTGGATGTAGGCACCCGGCACGCAGATGCATTGATTGATTTGATTTACCTTTCCAACTTATCGCCCAAAACGTTGGAGCCATCCCCCTCCATGATATCGTACATGTCCTCCAAGTTCAAATCCCTTTTGTAACCCTCTCGAAAGAGGGGGATGAGCCATAAAAAAAATGCTCGGGAAATTGAATTCGCCGTGACGTACGGATGCATTTTACGTATTTACGTACGTATTTATTTTATATCGCAATTTAAAAACTTTTTACAAAAATAAATTTAACAAAAAGGCTATATATATCTAATATAGCTTAGCGTAATTTATTAAGCGGTAGTGACTCTCTTAATTCCTGATTAATATCTATAATCATTTCATCGACAATCTTAATTCCTCCTTCAATGTCATGGTAAGGATGAGTTTCGACATCTTCTTCTCCTTGGTAAATAATAATTCTATGTTTGCTACTAATCAGATATTTGACATTCTTCACAAGTCGGTCGTCAGATTCGGCAAGCCTTAGTCGCTCACGTCTACAGTTAAGTGAATTCTCGAACAGTGTTTCATGAAGGTAACTGCATCTATCTTTCATGGCCATCAGGACCTCCTAAAAATAATAAAAATAAATCATTTAAACATTAAATATACTACCAGATTGATTCATACAATTTAATTAACATGTGAACCACTTACGATCCACGCTGCCTCAAACGCCGGTGCTCTGGAACGGTCATGAATAGTAGTTGAAAACAGGAAAGCTGTTGTATTCCGATATAGTGACTTGCAGATTGAGGAGTTTTTATGACCGCTTTTAGTGAAATGGTCCAATCGATATCCAGCTTCGATATCGTGGGATTCTGTGGAATATCCAGCATATATTTGGAAACGTGCTGTTTTGTTATCTCGATGTGCAAGGAGGTCTGCTGCATTCGTGGGAAACGTTCCATTAAACGGCGTTACAAGGAGAATTAAGTACACGACAGCCCTACCCCACTTGTGATACTGTGCATCTAGATCTTGTATGACTTGCTTGAAGTTCTGCATGATCCCAGTCGCATCCAGGTCCTCATCCTGGTATGAAAACAACGGAAGCAATGGATGGTCTGCGTGATTCTGACCAAATTGATTAGCACATCCCAACAACTTTAACCTAAAACAATAAAAAAATATATGTAAAACAATAGTACAATATTTTATTTTAGCATATAATAGACAAGAAATTTAAGTCATATTACTTACCCTTCCACTACATTAAGTGATGCATTGTTTTCAAACCCATCGAGTTCCATACTGACAAGGCAAACATGATGAGGATAGTCAACTAAACAGCACGATTCCGTGCTGGCATCAAAACATATTAGTTTATCAGTGGTCAAGCGGCCAATTAGGTCAAGAGCATAGTCTTTGCAAACTCTGTACTCCTGTGTAATCATTTTCGTAACTAATGCCTTGCGATGAAAATCAAATATAAATTCGTATTTGACACCATTTTTTGCTGGGATGTATCGAGTGTGCAGAATATGGCCAACCTGTAAATTAAAAATTTCTCTAATTACGAATACATATAATAAAAATTTAATTTCAATTGAATAATAATGTATATTTCAGAAATATCAATAACTTACAAACAATTTGGCCAGCCAAGCGCTAATCTTATCTTCTCCAACCCCCTTACGAAGATCCATGCTGTAGAGATCATAAATTTGGCTGAGATCTTTATCATTCTTCAACTCGCTTAGGACGGGGGCAGTCGGTACGATACTGTGTACAGTACAAGGTCTTCTTGTCCAGGTTTCAAATTTTTGCCTAGATTCTTAACTCTTTCATTGAAGATCCCTACATATCCTCCAACACGCTTTGGAATCATCACGAGGAAAGTGAAATGTTTAGTGGCTGGCCAATGCAAACTGCGTCCCACATAAACGGGCTGCTTCCTTTTTTCTAGCTTCTGCCAAGTAATCCTCAACTCTTACTAGACTAGGTCCTTGGGACACTGACTGGGAAGGGGTAGTATCACCGACGTCATCGGGTTCGGTGGTGTCCATCGGTCCACTCCCAGATTGACTATTACTTGGTTCATCATCTTGAATTGGAACTTGATTTGAGTCTAATTGATTAGAACGGCCTGCATTTTTGTGAAGACGGGGATTTTTGGTAGGGATTTCATTTGGCTCAGGTTCTAGGTCAATGGAAGTCGGACGATCACGTTTTCGACCTGGATGACGGTTGGATGATGTCGCGTTACCACCAGTTTCTTGATTTGGTCCAAGAGATGACACGGGCAGCGGCTTATCAAAAAACGTGGCAATTCTGTCTGATCTCCGTTTGTAGTAGATCAGGTACGGTTGGCCCAGTATCATCCCATTTTCGAAGGTGTGCACGGTTTCGTCGTTCATCAAATGGTAACCAGCTCCACTTGGTAGGTAGGTGACATAGTGTCCGCCAATTAGTCCATCACCGATATGATTTATCACTCCCAGCAAGTCGTACACAACAGCCTAATTGTTCAAACAATAAACAGGATTTCATATTTCAGTATTCCTATCAAAAGCAAACGGCAGATTCAAATTTAAAAAAAACACGCATTTTCCTGAATATTTTTTTTTCGAATTTTGTTTAAAAAATGCATACCGTTCCATTATCCAATGTCATAGTAAGAACCGGAAGTACTTTCACTTGATTCAATAGCTTTTTGTCTTTACATTTGTTATCTCCAATCTTCTTTCGTACGAAACGCAGAATATATAGACACGCGATATCCGGAGCAGCAACTATCCTCTGCAGGGTACCTTGACTTCCTTCTTTCCTTTAATGACATACACAATAATACATTGGCAACTTTCCTTACAAGTACAATATGTTTGTAACTACTCTAATCACTTAGAAGAAGCAATTAAATAACTTACTCTGCATATAAAGCCCCTTCAAATAATTGCTGCGTGTCTCTGACCGCCTGATCATTTTCCTTCATGGTAATCATGAATGAGTCCCCCGGGGTAATGCCTGTCTCTTGTCCGTTCACTAAATCTAAATTAACCACATTTATTAATGCATTGATTCAAAAACAAATAAATCAAAAAATATTCTGATCAATTTGCATATTTACTGATTTTGAAAAATGTCCTCCTGCATGAATTCAGCTGGCATCGATCGGTAATCATATTCATGAACGACATGGCATCACTGTCCTTAAACAAGTACAGCTCGTATGCGTTTTCTGGACCTAATATAATTCATAATATATCACGTCACAAACAGTTCTTATTCTACTGCTTAATTAGTTTAATGTATTTAAAGTAATCTAACCAAGACTAAGGATGAGGTCGTAAATGTAGTCTGGCTGGAACGGAAGAGCAGAGGCTGCACTCATCGTCCTCATTGTAGAAATTAACTTGCATGGCCAACAAGAAAGTGAGTCGACTAGTCAAATGGGACACAATCAAGATAAGATTTATTTTTAAATTGGATACTGTTCGCTATTATTCATAGGAATGCATTACGTCATTGGTAGAATTTTAATTTGGCAACTTACCAAGATTGTCATGAGCATGAACCGGAAGTTTTACATTCATGTGGAGAATCTGGTATAGAATCTGCAACCCCGCATTGGCATAGCACATGTGCAAACTTTCTCCGTCACGGGCATTAACCAGACCTGTACTCCTCCTCGGTTGAGCCATCTCGTCAGGGTGGTCTCAAAGTCCTTTCCTAAGTGATTAGATCAACTTCCGGATAGCCATTGGGAATGAAAGATTCTAAAATTAGGAATAATCAGCAGTTTATTATTATAAATTGAACACTTTATTCAAACTCCATCTTGTTCACAAATTAAGAAAAGTTATACAAACAGCTTCACGATTGCCAATTAAATTTAATAAATTCAGCTCACCTTGTCACACGATTACCAACACAGTTTCGTCACTTTTTTGCTGACACCAATCAACTGGATCTTCCCCAAGTACAGTTATACCTAATTTAGTTGTTTAATTAACTTTTTAGTTTCGCAACACGGCTTAAGTAGATGTACTTTTAAGCAATTACTATCAGGTGAAATGAGTCACCCGAGCCTCCGCCACACACTTTAAAAAAATCCTGGTTTAAGGATCAAATTTTGTTTGAAATCCTAATTAACTAATCAACCCTCTAAATACTCGGACACTGAAAATTCCGCAAAATATCAAACACAACCAATTCACAATACACTTTCCTTTCCTTTCTACCTGATTAGAGCGTAATTGGTCTAGTGAACTTATAAATTGTCCGTTTGTTTTTACTCAATAGCTTGCCTCGTCACCAAGAGTCCTCCATGAGTTGTGGCCAAGCCAAAGCATTTTGCGATATGCAATAGATAATAGTCGACATGCTTCTAGATGAGACGCACTCAAATTCTATGCATTGGAGTGCTCTCTTCCATATTCCATGTTTTCCAATTCGATCCTGAGATGGTCAGAATCATCATCGTGTGAGTTTCCTCACTTCCATCCACATAAAATATACTATCATAGTTCAGAAACTTGGTTTCTAGATTTGGATATGGATTAGAATAGCATCACATATCACACTCAAAAATTCTGCAATATTGCATCAAAACGACATTTACTTTGCGCAGATGCAAAGTGTAATTATCATATTCATAGATAAGAATATGAATTTATACGTATTATGTAGCATGTATGTAAGAAAAAAACTCATGGTCCTAGTTTATTTTAAATTTAAAAAGTCATCGCTGTATTAATTACGCAGTAATCAGGCAAAATATTAATTTTTTCCCAGCATTTCATATCCTTTTTTGGTTATTTCCTTATGAAACTGACCTTACTCAATCATCCCGTTTCCTAAAATAACAACTACCCATCATTCTATTCATCCATGAAGAAAACTCGCACTCGTATCGTCATTGACCATATTCATATCCCGTAACTTGCATGAAATACACAAGCGAGCAAGCTGGAGCTATGCGAAATGAACAAAGATATCATTTCCGTTTTTGCATGTCGTCTTTCCCTCTTGCATTCATTCCAAAAGCCGCTATTTAGGCTACTACAAGTACCGCAACATATCCAAGCCCACGATGATGATGCAAGGTATATCCTGTGCATGTATAAATTACCGGCTTGTCAATACCCATTCAAGCCCAACTAAACACGATGCAAAATAGTACGTAAGCATCTCCAAGCCCACGATGATGATACACGGGATATCCTGTGCATGTATAAAACACCGACCACGCAATACCCATTCAAACCAAACCACCGCAATGCAAAATTGTACGTTGGATGCTGAGCTTGCATCATCCTTCAGTTGGGGAATGGTTATATCAGCTGTGGTTTATTTTTAATGTCATTAAAAGGTGCAATCTGCTCACATCTTTTATACGTGGATTGAAAGGACAAAAGAAAAGTGATTTGTTTTGATTTGATAAAGAGGAAAGGGGAGGTGAAAGTGAAATTGGGATTATCCAATTTTACTTCGGTTCTAATCAATTAGGTTTAAAATTTTCAAAAAAGTTAAATTAAAACTTTAGAAAACATGTGATTTGTGCTAGTTGGATTGGTTTGGATTATTATCATTTGACAGGAGGAAATTAAATAATTAAACAAGTGTGAGTGAAATTGATTAGAGTCAACTAAAAGTGACGGTGAACCATCAACCAAAGGACTTCCAAATCATCTGTTTGTGGTAAGTTAATTTTGTAAATGTTGCTTTTAATTGTGTGTAGATAGTAGTTTATAAATTATTGCATGTGCTGATATGTGACGTTTGGTGCAATTCAGAATGGGCGTATCGTAATTATAGACTGTTTGGTAGGGTATTTGATGGCTATTTTAAAATCATTTCAAAGTTTAATATTTAGTGGTGCATTAAATGTAAATTGTTATCTCCCTACAATACTGCAACATCAGTAGTAAGGCCAAATGTCGGATATCAGCATAACCTCTAGTTTGGGGGATGAGGGTCGGATGAAGGATGTGGCGGTTCCAATGTCGGGTCCAGGGTTGGAGGTGGAAAGCAAGTCAGCAGTAAGTGGGGCGGTGTTTGGGGGTAGCTGAAAATTTATTTATGAGGTGAAGGGGGTAGATGGCAATCCAAAGTCTGAGTATGTTGCGGTTCCAATCTCGGGATCAGGGTGGGAGGGGGGTATCAAGTCTGCAGTTGGTGGGGGTAGCTCCAAACCTATTTCTGGGGAGGAAGGGGTCGACAGCATTCCAAAGGCTGCTTCTGGGGGTACAATCGACAGGGGGGTATGCTATGTTTCTGATTCCCATGATGAGGATAGTCAGTGGTTAGTAATGCCGAAATCCAGCAACAATGTCAGGGGGAATGAGGGGATGGCAAAGACGAGGGTGGACAATCAACTGCCCGGTAACAATCAGACACTCAAGATATTCACGCAAAATAACGCTGTGACAAGTCTGTGTCCAGAAGAGGTAAATAGCTAGACTGAATACCTACTTTTATTGCATTAATCCCCAAAGGTATTATGCAAGGTTGTAAAAAGAACATTTTGTATTGAAGGTTTGGCTGTTAATTTTTGCCAATCTGGATGATTCAGTGGACCTGTGGAATTGCTGCAACGCGTGCCAACTCTTTGACCAATTCCTCAGACAATGGAAGACTGGCTGGATGATGAAGCAAGCTCTTCCCTACTTGTACAAGTACCTTTCAGGGAACAAACTGTTGGAGTGTCGTCAGGTCAGCAAAGGTTGGAACGGTGCGGTCAACAACTTTCTCGACAATCATCCTTCAATGCTACCTCCCACGGACAAGACTGACACTAGAAGATTTGAATTACTCAACCCAGTGAAAGAAAAGGGGATTGGGTTCAAGAATGAATTTAGTTTTAGTGTTGCTGATGAGGTTTCCAAGCTTGAGCAACTGTTTCCAAAAACTGGTACCCGCAACCCTTTTATTGGGCGTCATGTGACTTTCAACTTTAGACTGCCACATTCAATAGTCCACAATCCCGAATTGGATGAGCAACGCTGGGCTGTCATGCATGACTTGCTGAAGGCGTACGGGAAAGAAATTGCTAGCCTGACAATTTACTTTTCCCTTTTCCCTTTGCCCAATTTGAAGGTAAAGATTGCAGAGCTACTGACCTCAAAACTGTTCCATCTGACTCCAAATCTACGTCGACTGTGTGTTATCGATGCCGGCTATTCCGGCCCCATTCCCAACAATGCACTAGATTCCACGTTGGCAGTTAATTTGAAAATACTGATTGGTAGATTTCGATTTGATCCAATAGTGTTGGCATTGGTTGAACAATTTCATCAACAGCTTCAAGTACTACATGCTGCAGAAACACTATGGAATGAAGTCAATCGACTAGAGTGGCCCAAATTAAAGGAACTAGTGATCTACTTTGAACGTGGTGACCAGGATGGTGTTCAAGAAGATGACACCAACCTAAACGACCTATTTCCAAACCATGACATCATTCCCCATCTCTCCAAACTGACTTTGAATTTTGAAGAAGAGGACATTGGGTTCAAGATAACTGGCATCATTGAGACAATCACTTGGCTAGTCAACAACAGTCTCTTGAATACATTTTGTATTGTCGGTCCAATATCCAATGCTTCATTCGACAATCTAGATATCCCAATCGCATCTGAACAGTTAAAAACCCTTCAACTCATAGACTCTTGGAACTGGAGCTCAACCTCTTTACCTTGCCACAATTTTCTGCTATGCTTTCCACTCATTGAAAACTTGGTCATCATGTTCCGGAATGATGATTCAGACTACAACCATGATGCTGTAAATGACGTGATGCCATTTGAAACTTGCAAAGAATCAGCCAAAGACCTCATTCATGTGAACGAGTTGGTAGAGGTCAACCAGTTTGCGTACAAGTGTCAAATGTACCAGTCCAATATCTGGGAATTGTTGCCCTGCTTGAAGGTTTTGACGTTCCAATGGAAGGTTTATACCAGGGATGAATATGAATCCTTTTCCAAGCAGTGATTTTATTCTTATGCGTATAATTTTGTAAATGTTATATAAAATGATCAAGTGTGAAATAAAAATAAAAGGAATATTTAAAATTGTAATATAATATCGCTGCTTTTATTATTTTATCAAGTACTTGCCATTTACATGCAAAAAAAAATTTGCATGGTCCGGAAAATTTTTTTCTTCTGGATTACATTTTGTTTCTCATTCATAAATCATCTGATTGTAACTGCTCTATTTTAAGTATTTTTATGCGAGGTTATGCATTTTTGCTCAATTGAATTTTTTTATTATCATTCATCCTGATTATGATATAGCTAGAGCTGCCTTTCCGTCATCTCATAGTCATTCTTATTGCACCAACTCGTCAGTAAATATTATTTATAATTACAAACATTACTAACTGACTCGTTTTCTTTATTTTTTACCAAGTCCGGTTTCGTAAACTATCAGTTCCAGTGGGACAAGAAGGAAATGGACAGATTTGTATTTGACAAGAAGAGGCTGTCCAGAGCCAAGCTAGACTCTTTAAAAGGGAACCTCCACGTTCATGACCGTAAGTACTTTCCTGACATGTATATTTGCAAAAAATGTCAGACTTATAGTTGTAGTTCTAATCACTTATATTTTAATTTTTAACTGTCACATATCAGAGCGGCTTATGACAGGAATCAGGATGGAAATGAAGGTTGAAATTGGAAGAATGCACGGATCTGATTTGGTCAAGCCGAACAAGTGTGCCTGTGTGGAGGACCCTATCACTGGTGATAAGTGTATTGATGAGTTCTGCGTCAACCGCGACGCGATGGTAGAATGTTCGGATAAATGTGGCCATAATTGCCTAAATCAGCCGTAAGAAAATCTGAATGAACCATAATACTACTCTGTTTTTAAGCTCCAATAAAATATTACAGAATAGAAGGTAAACTCTGACCATGAATTGACTTTCCGGATTCCGGCTCAACTCTTGGAAGAAGAAATTCCAACTGGTACACTTCCCTCAGAGGGGCCTAGGATTGAAGACTTGGGAGTCCATTAGAAAAGGAGAGTTTGTTCTTCCGTGTTTGGGCAAAGTCTACATTAGAGATAAATATCCACTCTTTGAAAAACCAACTTTTGCTTGTCTGCTAACGGTTAGCAAGGTGGTGCCAGTCAATAAGAGGATGGTAGCAGAGCCCACACACGAGGGAAACCTCTCCAGATACTTTGCCCATTCGCATTCTCCAAACATGAAGGCTGCTATGTATTTTTTTGATGACTTGCTGTACCTAGTCTTACGCCATCAGGGACATACAACCGGGGGAAGAATTGACTTTTGACTATGGCTTAGAATTGAAAAATTTGGGAATAGATGTAAGCATTAATTGGCATTTATAATTTAATATAAATTATGACTTGACTGTAATCTCACAAGCCTATTAATTAATTTCAATGCTTGGATCTTTACAGGTTTGTCTATGTGGAGCTCCCAAACTGTCCGTGTCTTGCCAAGGTCACAATAACAATTGAGGATGGTGTGAGGGTCGTCAGGCGTAAGCCAAGAAACAGGTCAGAGGAAAATCCAGAGGATACATCCACCGACTCGGATGATGTCTCAAGTCCAATAGTAAAGCAGCAAGGTCCTCTGAAAACTCGCAAGCACTCCTCCTCGTACTCTAGAGACCGTTCCGGACCCCTTTCCTCTCAGTCCGCAGTTGCTGCAAACAGATAAGTCCCTTCTCGGACATCCTCTACTCCATGTACGGCCTCCATTTCCAACTCGGGCTCATCATCCCCTTCCTGGTCACCAACAAGAAAGCGGAAAATGGCAAAGACAACAACCGAATCGTCATCCTTGGTTCAGGCTTCTAATCAATTACGACTAAAATCAAAGAATAAGGCCATTGTCAGCATCAAGAAGATGTCAAAACGATTGAGAGATGCTGCTCAGAATGTATCAGGCCCAGAAGAGGCAGTCTTTGATGGTGGCCAAGTAAAGCTGTCGGAGGATGAAGCCTCGTGCAATGACGCATCGTACAAGCCTCCAGCAAAGGTGAATCATTCACGACAATCGAGATCTTTTGACTCCACCCCGTCATCATCTCCGAAGCCAGATTCCGTGGTCACCGAATTATCCTCTTCCGGATCATCTACCCCCTCTACATTGTCAAACCGTAAGAGGGTGTCCACTGGTGACGTCGAAGGTCGGTGGGTGTTAATGATTGAAGGTGGTGGTGGTGGATGGGCTCAGCTCGACATCCCCACATCATGATTACAATAGTAATGCCCCCAGAGACCTCGGCCCAGCCGTGGCGGTTAGTGAAAGGCAAAATATTTATATTAGTACTAACGATAGGCGATAAAGCCCATTATAGCAAAAAAAGCAATAATTCAATTAATTAATTAATTAACCAGACCAGTAACCTACGCCTAATCCTCCCGGAGGTATATAGGTATCTATGTCACTGTGGGATTCATAGTCACCGGAAGCCCAAAACAAAATGTAACTTAATATGTCTAAAAAGTACCCTATGGATAAAGCACAAAGATCATAAAAGTAAAAATCATATAATGATGAGGGGTGTGGATGGGGATCAAATGACTGCCAGTAACTGCTGCAGCGCATTCCCAAGTGATCCGGCATCCGCGAGCTCCAACTGGTCATCATCGTCATCAGTATCATCCTCGTCATCTTATTTCCAATTCTTCCTCGGAGGTTGTGTACGGCTCCACTCCGCACAGAATCATGTGCTCTCTACGCACAAACCTTAACTGCTGCTGCATATAAAAGGCGATGATAATAGAACGTGACATGAGTCGAGAATTCAAATTAGCAAGGCCGAATAAAATATTTAACCAAAGCTGAAAGCCATAAATAATCAATGCAAGAATGCTTACTTTAAAACGAAGCCATCCAAGCGCTAGATAATTATCCCCAGCCATTGCAACTAAGTTTTATGTGAGCTTTGTCAATTAGTCTATGTATTTTCCATAAATCCCAGATGTATAGAAGCTGTACATATACACACATCAGCAATCAGAGTCGGACTCTGACGCACTCGATGATAAAGCTAACCCTAACAGTTTACAATAATCACAAAAGCAAAAGCATGTAGCTAATCGCATGTGATATGTGGGATAAGGTTCCCCCTGTCTATGAATTATTTCCTGCTCTACATGCATACAAATAGTCCAAGTATCCAACGTATTTAATGGAACTACTGCATTATATTCATGAACAAAGACAGTAAAACCTACTCCTAAATGGTTAAGTAAACATCGAATGTTATCTGGGTGAGCAAAATTTCTAACATGCTCATACAGTGCATGTATGTATTCGGCTAAATGATTAAAATGTAAATGATAATCCTTGAATTCTAAAAAAGGTTCAACTATTAAATGACTCATGTTGCAAAGAAATCCATAATCATTGCAAGCACACGTATTCCTATTTAGTTATTATTTTGTGGAAGGTTTCTTCAGAAGAATTTCCTTACCTATGCCTAGCCCTAGATCATAAACTATATGAAAATAAGCAACTATAAGCAAAGCAAAATAATTATTCCTGCGCAAGGCGAGGACGTGTTGTCCACCCTTCGCGATACTGATACGAGGTTAATAATAAAAGCCACAATCCATAAAATTTTTAATGATCATATCAACCTGACGATATGAATATCCAAATGGCTTATCCCAAATGGAGATGGATTTGTTGGAGGAACTCTACATCTCATGAGAGTTTATCGATGTTCATCGTCCTTAAACAAAAATCCTTATGGCTGTGCTATGGACCTGAAACGTGCAAAAAAACGCAACCTCTCCCAGAGAGCTGAATTAATTTGTTTACAATTGTCTTGGCTATGCTAGCCACCAGCGTCCAAAATAATCATAATCACAATCTGATTATATTATGTCTGTCTGTCTTGAGGGTCTGTGTAACGTTCTACGAATGGGTCTCATCCCAAAAGTGTTGATCCAACTTAATGCGCTTATTTCTTAATGCAATTCCTCCTGAATTAAAATACATTATTTATTCATAACCTGTGTGAGTATGAATATGCCTTGTATGGCGCTAACTAATCACAAAGTTAGTAATTTATTAATAAGCCTTGAACGATTACACTTATGTATTTATGTGATGATATAGCTTTATCTTAGCTACTCAATTACATATTCATACATATTCTTCCACAGATTATATGTAACGTTTCCCTGCTGGCGCTACCTACTACGTCTACTATATACCTCTGCTATTTATTGCATCCTATCATCTATAGGTACCCTCAAGCAAGGCATGCATACAAATCACTTAATCAATTATTTTATGCTTACCACCTCAAACCACAAGTGTCACATATCTAGTGAATGAAAGATGCCCATGCAAATTTTCTATTCCTTATCTACCTTATTTTACTTATTACAGCACATGCATATACTGTGCAAAGTGGATCAAAAAATAGGTATAAAACATGTTATGTCTCCAAAGAAAATTTTCTACTTCTTGCATGTCATTATCTCAATTTATTATCATCCCTACCTATTTAAATTTCATCGTCATGCCCATCTAAAAGGCTATGGAGGTATCCTTATATGAATGCTCCAATCCCTGAATTTAATAATAATAATCAGGTTATTCTCATCCTCTTCATCACGATCTTTTAACTATTTTGTGAGCCTATTCCAATTATGCCTGTATGCATAACTAAATAAAGTGTATTCTACTCTACACGGACTTCACGGGTAAAAATAAAAAAACTATTTATTCCCTAAATAGAAAAGCTGGTCATTAGCACATAGCTCTCCTATGCCTAAAAAAACCATATATGTATGCCAAACCGTCCAACTCCCAGTTGACGAATGCTCATACAAAACACAAACTCACTCTTCCCTACCTGAGAAGTGAGTACTACTACGATCCATTACCATGAGAAATAAATGGCAATGATCATATCATTCCTATCCAAGCGTTATGGAGGATATGATAACAACCCTGTCAAGTCGAATCTGACTAGTTGTACTATATTATCTACCTGCAACTTTTCAACAATATTAAATGCACCTAGCTATTTAATTTGTTCAGGACCTACCCAACTTGTTTTTTACTCTCCCTTTTGTTCATGTCACTATGAATATGGAGATGAATGTTTGCGACTAACCTGTCTGATTAGACTATTTCACTCGTGAATCTGTCTATCTAATATGGAAATCTTACTCATGTCCCATCAAGACATGTTCATTAGAAAAAATATGCACGACATAAAAATGCAAATGAATTCTATCTTCGAGCCATATTTATCAAAATCAAAAACCTGTATAAAAATGCATATCCTTTTCTATTCGTGATAACGCAACTAAGGATATTATGTGCTATATATATATAGTATATCATATCTCGTTTTTTTTATGTACTTTTCTTACCCCCTTGTGCTGTACTTTGCTTACTAGTCTGTGCTTTGGATCGATTGCCTTGTTTAACAGCTTCTCTCTCTGCTCGTGTCTTCACGTGGATAGGCTTCTTGACCCTCTCAATTTGTGGTTTGAGCTTGTGGAAATCTGCTGATGTGGTTGCCCTCTTGTTGCTTGGATCCTTCCCAAACAAACTTTCTAGCAATTTGGCAATATCCTTGACGTCCTGTTTTGGAGTCGTATTGGTAAAAAGTACTTTATCTTGCACTGGTGTACGTATAACGATTTTAGCACTGGTTTCTTGATTGTTTAAAGAACGTGTATACCACACTGTAATGGTATGAATGTTATTACTGGTATCACTCGCTTCTTTAGGAATCCTTTCCATATTATTACTTAAAGTGACGGTTCATGTTCACGTTTTACACGTAATGTCGTGATAAAAAAACTAAATTGGCCGGTTCAGTGATTTATATCCTTGACAACTTAGTACGTGGAGGAGATGACTTGAGTGAGCCGTTGTTGCAGAAGATTATAGCTTTTGTAGTAGATTTTATGAAGGTGAGAATTCGGATGATTTTCTACTCTTAACTATTTTTTGGGTTGTCTTTCTCAAGGTAAGCTAGTTGCATACTACGAACCCACTGGTAAGGTAGTATTTTTGTATATGGTCCTAGATCGTGATAATAGCTATCCTCAACCTAATTACTTTTTTTCTTTCACAGTGATTAAAGATTATGAATCCCCACTTTATAATCTCGAATCCTATCTGTTAGACATTTTTGAAATGATAAAAATTCTGGCAGATGAGGAAATTATTATTATGTAAGCGATTCCGTACCTAGAGCCATGTTACGTACATGCTCCTAGTCTGCTTGTCTAAAAGTTTTTTATGTATTTATTAAAAGTCCTTAATTTTCCGTTGGGTTTCCCAAAGTCCCAATGATGCTCCCAGCCCCAAAGGTTTCCTAACTCTTGTTCCCAATCTTTTTCTTCCCTAGCCTTCCCAGAAGGTAAAGTTGAACTGCCCCAGGAATTTCCCAATAATTTAAATTTCTGTAGGCTAGCTAAAATATGTGTCCTAACGTTCCCCGTATTATCCCGACTATGTTCCCAGTTCCCTTGCCTATACCCTTCCCCCTACAAGAACCTCGTCTCGATGGTACAAGAATATAAGATGGCAAAACACGAAGAACAAAAAATGGAAATTAGTGGAAACTTTACACAAAAAAATGGAATGTGGAAAATTAAATCGTGGAAATATGAATACGTTTCCACTCTGAGCCCCCAAATTTATTTTGCCATTTCGTTGACTAACATATGCAGACACAATAACTATGATCAATGCTCAATATAGTTGGTAATATAATCTTTA
>JAQIXQ010001054.1:0-17892 GCA_034700485.1 Pseudosinella alba
CACGATGCGATGATGTTTTGCGATTCAACGCACCACCAACAAAACCAGATCTATCTCAACCTCAGTCTCATATACAGTCTCTTTTCAATCAATCGACAGGTCAGTAAAGGTTCTTTACATCATTCCAACAACAATTTTCTAAAACTATATCATTCGCATCACGTTTAAGTTTGTGCGTTAGCTACCTATCTATTAGCTTTTAGGCATATCATTTTTCACTACCTTTAATGACGTCATTAACATTAACGTTTTATACATCCACGTTTCATTACAGAACCGACGACGTCATTGTCGTTTTCATTTCGTCATCATCACATAATCCACAACGGCATTATCCCATCCCAATCCCATTTGCAGAAATAAAAGTAAGTGGTATCTATCGCATTGCATCAGCTCTTTCTTGGTCCACATCTCTCTTCCCATTCATTTTTACCACATATTCATCTCCCTATTGTTGAACGTTAACTGTTGTGTGCGTAGTTAATCAAGGGTAAGGCAGATACTGGTGTTGGAGTGTACACAATTTTGTAGGATTTTATTTAAGACTAATTATGGAATGATCAACGTTCCGTTGGGGACGTTAGATATTTATACTTTTTCATTAACATGTATTATATGGATATAATTGTACTGATTATGAAGTGCCAAAGTGAAGGGATATTTAAACATGATTATAATCAAAATATGTTATGCCGCACAGGGCACTCTATAAGCTAAGGAATAATGTGATTCTATAATATTATGTAACAAGGCCTGCCCAGCGGTCTCAGTAAGACCAGCCATTATAGAGATGTACCGCGGGGCTGCGCCCGGCTCAATTAGGAGTTACAGTTTTGGAGTTTTCAACATGGGACATAGCATGGGTTATTTTAACATTAGCATGGGGTTTTTTAACATGGGACTTGGCATGGGGATATTTAATAACGGGACCATAATTGCTTGTCCTTATCCCCGATCAACAGTCGTCAGTCGTCAATAAAAAAAGATTTTATACAACTGCTGTGCAATGAATGGTGAAAAGTATGATTTGTATTATTCTTAGGTAATCATGAATTGTCACAATGGAACTCAAAAACATGGAGATCTGATGATCTGAAAAGCCCGTTTAAGCCACTTTCATGAAAAACTTGAACTTGTGTTCAATGCAGGGTATATTGCATATCCGATTGAACAATATGAAAACTTTCCATTAGTCTACGACATTATTGAGTACAAATCGTAAGTTATCACCCATAGATTGAAATCAATCACACCATGCATCATGGAGCGTCAATGGGCAGTCACATTTTGCCCATACAAAATGTACACGACACATGTATGGCATATATTCAACACTGGATTACACTTATTAATTGCTAAGTTGACTATGCAAACAAGGTAAAAATTAACGTTCGCTCCATTAATGGTATTGATCAGTTCAGACCTTCGATCATTTATTTGGCATATTTTTCTGGATCTGTATAAATACAGCATTTTTTGCTAATTTAGGTTAAAATTGATCATGCCATGGATTTAAGCCAGGACCAATGGTCAGCCGTTGATGAGAACGTATCTGACCATGTCGAAGAAACACTGTATGACACAAGGATCCCAGCCACATCTCAAGATCTCATAGCTCAGCCACTGTCAGATGATGATGAAAGTGATGACGATTGCTTGTGCTGTTCACAAAAACAGGAAGTGAAACATGGACGTCAAGTCTGTTTTATCCATTGACGTTGAGCGACACAGTGATACCGGACTTATGATCCAACTTCACAAATCAGTCAAGCTGAGTGAAGGAGAGAAAGTGGGAAATTTTATGTATTTGAGTTTAAACAAGGAATTTTGTTTTTTTCTCCATCAAATTTTCAAAAGCATCAACATGTAGTCCTTCTCACGAGAAAGAGAGCCTTTGACAATCTGCTTGACAAAAATTATTACCACCCTGAATGACCATCATGTGCTCAATTAATTGAAGTATTATTAATGTAACCCAAATTATAAATCTAACTCTAAAATGAGCTGGGCTGAAGGCAAACTAAATTGTATTCGTCTTCAAAGTGTCGATTTACATAGAAATTTTGCATTTAATTGAATGAAAAACTCAATTCTTATTATAATCTCTCACTCTTCCTCGCTCACACTCACAATTTATAAGAAAAAACATGTTAAAGGAAGTTAAAAACCAAGTCAATAGCGAACTTTCCCCCACAATATGAACGTTCTGAAAAAATAAATAAGTTAAAAATTCAGTTCGTGTCTAAAATTCTTTCTCTGAAAATAAATGCTAATTAGTACATGCAGAAGCAAATGGCCTTAAAAAAGATAATAATTATTAGATATTTTACCCATTTCCTCCGCAGGGGAAATGAAAAAATCAAGTACTATCCATTTTTTTTGCATATCACGCATCATGCCATGCAGTTCCGGTTACCTAAAGCAACTCGGATAATTAGATATTATTGTACGATAATTAATTAGATTCGTCATTGTTCAATTAATTTCCCATCCTCCCTCCATGATCTTATTTCGGTACTGTTTACGCCAGCATAAATCAACAAGGTATAAATACTTTGCTCCCTTTCTCATTTAAATATATAATATGAATTAAATATAAAAGACTTCCTTGGCTTAAGAAAGTGAAGGAATCAGTACTTATCATTTTTTGCATAACATGCACCATGCAAACTGTATTGACGTCTAATGACTAAAAATGCAAAATACGCATTCAGCAAAACATATCAAGTTACCTAAAGCAACAATGCTAATTAGATCATGTCATTGTTCATTTATTTCCCATGTCCGTGATCACTCACTAGCGTTAACTCGAAATCAGATCATAAAACAAACAAAAAGTGATATATACATTGATTTTTTTGCACCGATTTCTCGCTTTTATGCCTTTTTCATATACGAAGGTGTTAATCACTTTCAGAGAGAAAGCGCAGCGTGATCATCATCATCATCCTCACCTAACATGAAAAGCAATGGAAAGAGTTATATATGTCCCTCTCACTGTCCAATCAAAAGTCATATAAGCATCTAATATGCAACTTGCTTTCATTTAAAAATACGTTAATGTGTCAACTGTCAAAAAACATCTCATCGCCTTAATAAACATGATCCTTATCAGTCTTGTCAATTAGAGTAAGCTTGAAACAACAGAATTAATCAAAGGATACAACTCTGATCATAATGACAATATGATATCAAATGAAAATAATAATAAATTTACTTACCAGCGTCAATTAAAAAATAACCAATGAAGCTTTAATCCTTGTCATATTTTAATTGCATTGTCCAAATGCAGACACAAACTAAGCTGCAGTATCAGAATTTAAATATTACATTTCGAGACTCAAAAATGCCTCGGTGATCGTCCAAGGACCATTTGGTAAGTGGACGTGACCACCCGGTCTCGATTATTCATGTGGCAAATGGGACTGACCCATGGAATTTGCAAGAAATGTTAGTCTTAGTTAGGGATAATCCTCACAAAATTTCAGAACGAAGGGTGTACGTTTTTGAAAGATACAAGAAAATCCGGGTTGTAAACTTTATTACCAAACCGGGGTGTAAGCCTTAAGTCTGGTCGGATCATCCTTAAAAGTTATCATGTTCATGGGTCGAGTTTTGACTCTCTTTGGAGACGGAGTTGGAACAAGGAATCAGCAAGATGGAGAAGGAAATTATGATGTCAACCCGTCTTTTGTTAGAAATTTACTGAACACGGGAAATGAAGTTATTGTCATGTGGATGAGGATTCGTAAACAGAGCCCGCACTCCTCCTTCGAATTTTCTGCTCCCATTTACAGTAGAATACAGAGTCTCTCCAATTTACATATTAATGCATTACAGGATATGCCCTGTCCTCCATTTGCCCCTCTAGTCCTTTTGCTATGTTTTAACTAAATAATTGTAAGAATAATAGAGATATTAGAATCGGGGATGAAGATACTATTCAGTAAAAAAGGAAAAATATGAAGTGTACTCTGTATCAAAACACCAGGCAACCAACATGCATGGTGAATTTTTACAACCAATGATTATTTCTTGTCAAATTAAACTACCCGAAACAGGTGGAAAATGTGTTCTGCGTGATCCCCATGTCATGATAATAATGATCATTCATTTCTATATTTCATAGTGACATTTTCACTCATGTCAAATGGACCATATCCTTTCCCATTCTGTTTTCTCGATAAAATGCTAAAAATCAGTATTTGATTTTCATTCTAAAGCATTCATTTCTCCAAACGGTAATTTGATGTTCTGTGCAGAAAACTTATCTTGCTTCTTTGACAGCCCATCATAGCAGCGGGATGATGAACGCGCATATAATTACTGGAAAATCTCAAAAGTAACAAGAAATAACCTGGTGAGAGGATGTCACAATTTGTTGGCAGTCGTTCTAAAGGAGACTGGGAATGATGGAGACGACATAATATGAAGCTTTTGGTCAATTTGTATACAGTTTTTGTACGAAGACGTAAGTTGCACTAGCAACTACTTCAAGTTTACCTTCCAAAGATTTCTGACGGGCATCAAAGTGTCCCAAAACAATAAAGCAAACAACTCAAAAATTCGAAAGCAGGTAAAATACTTCTCATCTCAATTAAACAACTTGAAAAAGTTTTCAAGTGGATAAAAAACAACTCTTTGTGATCATCCATCCAACCCATGATATGATACAATCATAATCATATCGTTTGTAACTGACTAAAACTGACAATTATTTCCGCTCATCGAAAGCAGATTCCATTGTCATGTTTTCAGCACTGTCCTACATGGCTGAACTTTGTATGCTTGGTGAGCAATATAAAAGGCTAAGGTTTCCCATTATGCTTCATCAGATTATATTTGTCATCGAATCACTATCACTATATAGTTCCGTACATTTCCAGTGTCTCTGAGTAAATTTTAACCTTGAATTAACTACAGCGCGACAATGGTTTCCTATTCATGTGCGGACTGTGGTGCGAAAATGTATGCGCACGCTAAGTGGATTGCAATCCTCGACCGTTACTGTAAGTCTTGCTCAATTAAGCACAGATCAAAACCGCCCTCGGTGAAGCCTATAACAGGCAACAAGTGATAGCACTGTAATCAGAATGTAAGTCAACTTGAAATATTTATCAATCTCATATTTAAGAAAATTTTAAATTAAGGCTGATTTGCTAATAATAGGATTCATGCTGAAAATATATTTCAGGATGTGACGAAAATCCCGAATAAACTAACCGCTGAAATATATACTTCTCGAATATTGTAATAAGATGCTTCCCTATGTACTCTACTAAATATTCGTGAATAAATTTCAATAGCTTATTTTGTATTTCGTCCACCCACGCATGCGTTGTTATTGGCATTTTGGTCTACTTTATTAGAATAGTAGTTCTTAGCAAATGAATGTATTGCATTGCATTGACCATAAAAAGAACTCAATAAATGTGCCAATAAGTCTAACTTATATCCGTTTATGCATAAATATAATTTGCATATCAGTTTTGGAGGACAGGAGGAGCTGAGCTAACGAGATTTGTATTTGTCTTTTTTTTTGCACGTTAATTTGGTGCCGATTCTCAATGAATGACATTTGTTAGAAACGTCTCGCCATTTCAAATCCGGTGTCTATCTGAGGATGGTTTGACCTTCAATAGTTTGATCCATTTGTGTTTATCTGGTCCATGCATCCGAACTATATTTTGCTACAATTCTTGAACAGTCTTCTTTAAATATTACTATCACTATAACACTAAGCTAGAACCCCCAATTCGTTTACAATTCTATTACTGTTAGTCGAGTCGAGAGGTTGAATTTTCTAACTTGAGCCATGCCAAATTTTTTGACAACCCGAATTGTGAATAGGGTTAGCCCGACATATTAAAAAGTATAGTGGGAAGGGTGTATGGAGTATTGTCAGGGAATGAAATTGGGATGATCTGCTATAAGGTTAGCTTGAATAGCGTGGCTTGAATAGCGTTTAATAGCGCGGAAAGTCATTTCTACTTTTGGGAGCATTTGTAATAACATGAACTTACAATTAGCATTACTTTGAGTCAATTTGGTCATGAATACGTGAATGTTTTTTAGATTAATTTTACCTAGGTATTTAATGAGGTTTTTTGTTAAAACAAATATCTTGCCATTTAGCTCACACAAATTCCGATCTATATACATTAAGACTATATATTTGCAATATTAAATAGTCTTGAATAACTTGTGACAAGTTTAGACTAATGCGTCACTGATCCCCAGACTTGTCTTTCCATCACGTCCGATGTAGGTCATTTATTTTTCTACAACAAAATTAAATGAATTGATTTCCCAATCAGTAATCAATGACATCGGAGAGTACATTATAGCTATTTTTCATATACAACATAATTTACTGCCTATACCTGAGAGGGGATGGACGCAGTGTGTGGTGAGTAACCGAAATGAGGTGTGTTCTTATTTCCTCTATCTCCAGACGGAGTTGTGGAATGAAAGTGAGGTTGCTGATTTGCCTGATGCTTGGTGTCGTGAACGGGTATGCGTCCATGACCTAAAACCATGCAAATTATTACTGTTTTGTTACATGATTACTTTACTTAAAAGAATCTTACTTACCATAACTTTGAGCACGGTCAAATGCAGTCTTCCTGCTATCTGCTTGGACGAAATGCTGCATAGGCATTCCACTTGGGCCAGGTTTCAAACCTGCGGCAAGGGTTCTCTCTGAGTTTGCCTGGATTTGTGCCTTCCTTTGATGATCGTTTGACATCTTCAAAATAATACGGAAATGTATAAACAAAATTGAATATATTTATGTAATTTAGATCAGGAAATTTTAATGCGGGGCGGTAAAGTATCCTGGTAACAGTTTGAAAGGAATTTAATACGCTTACGCTCACACACACGAGCCTTTTATATTACCCATATTGGCGCATCCTATGGACTCTGTGGTCACCTCAGTGTTAGTAACCTGTACACAGTATAATTAATTATCTCTTGATAATTATCTCGGCGGATGCAACTGTCAGTGTTCCATTCTAAATGATTGCTAATTGCTTTATCTCTGTTGACATGGTTGACTATTAACTCATGAGCTTTGCTCCGGAACTGCTGTCAAGTTCAATTTGACATTTTCCATCACCTGACAATTCAGGATTAAGTTTCAAGTGTCATGATGCAGGGTTTTTGCCTTCACTGTTGCATTACTGGCTAGACAACTAATCGTGATGCTGGGTTTTCCATGTACGTCATATACACCTTAAAATTTAATTGAAGTGGATATAATTTAATTAATATTCCAGCATTGAAATGACCTACGAAGGAAGGTCCCATCCATGCTTGCAATAAATGAATACTTATTTTGTGGAGGGGATTCTACTGTTTCCTTAATTACTGATCGAGTACTTTACAGTATAATTAATTGTAATGGTGTATTTATTGGAATATACTTTTTACTGAATGATTTCTACTCAATCTCACATTGCCCCAATATGAATTCCAGCAGTACAGATTGGATTGACCGTTCAAACCATAGTTAGCTGTAACTATGTATATGATATATTACTACCACATTTTGCAAGCTAGTGCTTGGTATCTACATCCAAGAGTTTATCCACTCATCTGCAAAAACCTAAGCGCTGGCTGACACTGACAGTGTAGTCCATAAAAATGACTCGGGTGGTTCATATTCTGGACATGCAATTTTTCAGAAAATATGGTCTAATTCATGCGAATTTATTGGGCAACCTTTTCAATAGCATTATCATCAATTGCATCATCGGACAGTTTCGACTACCATCGTATACCGTCTTTAAGTCATATTTTAACTTTTAAGGTTTCATTACCGATTTACAATTAGACGAAATCGTGACATGCCCCGGCAATGTTGCTGTGTACGGTTTTTAGGCACGCGACACATGCTACCCAAAAAAATAAAAATCAGGAGCATTTTTTTTTGCCCATATGATGTACATGGTTTTGCCGTAAACAAAGATTATGCTGCTATTTTCTATTACTTTATTAATCAACATCACATTTTCATTAAAGGGTTTGCTCAAATATAATAAAAACCCTTACTCTTTATTCATGGTGCATCAACATTTGGCATATTGCTGGCATGGTTAGTAAAATAATTGAGCCAACGCCTACTCCGTGCAAGAGCAGTACAAGAAGATACATTTGCAAACTAGCAAAACAATTCTTCAATTATTAATTAGTGTATACTTTATTGGAATGTACTTTGTATATATATGAATGAAGCGTCACACTTGGTGGATCCGATATGTAATGAGTTTGTTTATCTAGTCAAATCCGTTTCGCACTTACATGCACCTTCCTTGTAGAATAAGTATTATTGTTGTGGTTTTTATTTTTGGACGAGCATGGCATCACAAACAGGTGCATGCAGGCTTAATATGGATGACCACTTGAGCGAGCAATTTAGCAGACAATTAGTTTTTTATCCAGTTTTTCTTTGGAAATAGCAGCTTCAATGCACCTATGGAAAACTACTCAAAGCAAATTCCATTATCCATTGTTAAAGGAACAATGCAGCAAAAATTCTTTTCAAAATGACTTGGTATAAATAAGCCATATCAAGATTTGCATCGTTCACTGTCAAATTTAAAGTCGAAGAGAGAAGAGAAACATATTGTGTGAAACCGTTTTCTACGATGAAGATTTTACTTATTTCATTTTCCCTTCTTCTGGCAAGCGACACTGCTTCCGCGCAGTGTAAGAATGGGAACCCAAAAGCAAATAAGGACCTCGTTGCAAATTTCTATCAAGATGTACTTGGAGCAAAGCAATTTAACAAAGTGGATACCTACATCGCTCAAGATTTAGTGGAGCACAGTCACTCCCATCCAGTGGACGGGATTGAAGACTTCCGAAGATTCCTTCAAGGACCAATTGTGCAAGGGACGCCGAACAAAGTGGATATTAAGCGAATTGGTGGGGATGGCGATTTGGTCTGGTCTCATGTGAGATGGGTCGCTCCAGCTCTCAACAAAACTTTTGCCAAGGTGGACATTATGCGAATCAACTGCGATGGAAAAATTGCAGAGCATTGGGATGTTGTCCAGGACACAAACGTGGACACTAAAAATCCTCACCCTTTCTTCTAATCAAAAGCAAGGATTGACTGGAGAATTTCAGCACTTGAGATCAGATCAGTTCCACTTTACTGAGAATACTTTATCTTAACAGTGGCGATTTACAAAATTGGAATATGTGTTGCTTTAATTTAATTTGTACAATTCTGAAACAGCGCAAATATTATTTTTATTCGATATTATTTTTTATCATAAATTTGCACCAAGTTGTAAAATGCTACCTAACCTGAATTATGAATAAAAGTATTACCAAACGCAAATTTGAAATTAGGTAAATGAATGTTATTACTGGCTTAACTAAATACAGCTTTCTTCATAGTAATATATCATATTCAACTATTTGTTACAATGGGACAGTGAAAGTGCATTTCATTTTGGCTCTCATCTCAAAAGGCTTAAACTGGAAGAGTGCATGATCATACCAATTCCGATTCCGACGGTTCCGATCCAACTCGGTACCGTCTCCCCCGAGCAGTGTCCTCATTCTCATTACCGGGAACATCATAATTGCGAGAGTAGGAGTCAGTCATAGTTGAACTCGAAATAAAGCGGTTGGCTTCATAAGCAAGAGTGACAAAAATTACGAGGAACACTAATTGCCCCCAGACTGACTGACTATAATGCATAATCAAATTCTAATCAATTTGATCGATAGGAGAGTTAACTTGCTAACGATATTTCATGATAACGATAAAAGATTGAAAAGTGATTGAGTTGTATAGTGATATCTTCATGAAATGAGATAAGAGAAGAAAATAATGACAGGGTTTTAGAAAACAATTGTCACTAATTTACATGCCATAAATTTAGATATTTTAATTCCGTCCGTCTATATTTCAAAATAAAACTGTCCACAAGGGTCTCGTTAGTAGGACCACATGAATTAATGAGCTGCGAGTAGACTGGAATTATGAAAACCTCTGAGAACTATGCATTGTAGATAATTATGTCAACCCATTAAAAATAACAGCCGATCTTCGGTAGTTAAGAAAAAGAAAAATGTCGAACTTTATGTAGCTGTGCTTCGAGCATAGGGTCAAGGTCAACATGATAACATAAATACTTCGAATATTGTTCGACATGATTTGCAAAATTGAAGATTAAAAATGATAATACAGTATTTTACTAGAACTTGAAATATTGTCACCTACTTCAACGAATCTCCTGTTGCCCCTTCCCACTCGCAAATAACAATTCTGGGAATAAATAATGTTTAGCTTCTGATTGATATCATTAACCAATAATCACGCCACGGGGAATGCCACTCTACTCCTATTCATATAATAAAATATTATTAAGTAAACAACTACGTAATCCTTTTGTAATTTCAGGTGAACAAGATGATCAGGGATCGGATGACGTTCAAGTTCACGTCAATCCAACTTTAATTTATAGCTTATTTAATTTAACCAATTATTATGAATCACACATTAGGAATAATTAATCAGTGCAAACGCAATCCAGTCTTGACTTCCTAGTTAAAGTTTCACTATTCGAACGGGGATGGACACGTGTCAAGGGTATTCCAAAAATTCACATGGGTATGGATTGAATCCACATGACGAAGTGGACGCAAATTTCTTTCCTGGATGTAATATGATCATGATCATGAAAACACGCTCCAAGCTCATTTCCTACAATTAATCTGCAAATCCAAATCAAATGATATAAAATTATTAATTTATTATGAATATGATTGCATCGCTGCTTCCGTAAGTCAAACTCAAGTCGACTAGCCAAACACTCTCCGTGTCTATAATTGGACCACAAAAAAGAATGTTGCACAAGATAATTTAAATTACTTTTGTAATACTTTGTTTTATACATAAAAGAGTGAACTAAATTCGGGCTGAATTTGTTATTTAAAATGACATGCTACATTGTATTGTATATTGCTACGCTGAAAGTATCTACGTTCCACAATTGCATTAAAATTAATCATGACAATTAGCAATCAACCTATGATCATCCCATCCCATATCCCATACAATCACCAATTAATTATGAAGGTCCAGAATAATTTGTTTGCCGTTGGTTATATACTTTGTATTTAAGGGGAAACTCGAACGGTTCTTCAGTTGCTTGTGGAGTGTCCATCTCGATACGAATTGGCCGGGTTTGATGAGCATCTCTGCAAAATTACTAATATTAGAGAAGATCCACCTAACTTAATTTACGCATCCAAATTTTTAAAATACTTAAACGACTTGATAAATACCGACGAAAATGGTTTGGTCCCAACGGAACGAGGATTCCAGCCTCAAGGCTCCACAAGAAGGTGGAGAGAAAATCAAGTCAACTTCCTCGACATTGACCTCCCTCCTAGGTGAGGAGGAACTCCGAGAATTTGATTCCCTCTACCCCAGGATGGTCCATGATCTCATGGAGGAGAACAAAACGTTGATGCCGGGGATGGAGTCAATAAATGGCTGGACACTGGACATGCTGGATTATAATGCATTAGGCGGTAAGAAATTAAGGTAAGGAGCAGGAGCATATAGTCACATGTAAAATAATTTCAGATATCCGGATGGCGTATATTTAAGTTTCGACTATTTAAATTGACTAGAGGCTTGATGGTCCCAGCAACCTACAAGTGCCTCGTAAAGGAGCCAACTGCAGCAGACATGGAAAAGGCAAACATTTTGGGATGGATACTTGAAGTGGTAAGTTAATTATATTAATTTAATCCTTCGAACAAAGACATGTCAAATTGTTTCGTAATTCCAGCTTCAAGCAGCAAGCCTTGTCGCAGACGACCTCATGGACGGAAGTGAAACCCGTCGGGGACGACCCTGCTGGTACAAGCGGGAGGAGGTTGGCCAACTCGCCGTCCGGGATTCCATCTTCCTCGTACGCATCGCTCAGAGACTGCTCCAAATCTACTTTGGGAAGACGAGCCATTTCCATCCGCTGTGGGAATGCGTGATCGATATCGTCCACAAGACCGTCTTTGGACAGAGCTTGGATTGCATGTCCGGGATGGCGGGGGTGGAAGACTTCCAAAATAGTTTCACGAGGGAGCGTTATGATGCCATCGTCAAATACAAGACGAGCTATTATACCATGTACGCCCCAGTAGCGGTGGCCATGATCTTGGCTGGGAAAGGTGGGGATCGGGAGTTGAGCAACAAGCTGGAGTCACTGATGCTGGAAGTGGGCCACTGTTTCCAAGTCCAGGATGACTACCTCGACTGCTTCGGGGATGACCAGGAGACGGGGAAGATGGGGACGGACATCCAGGACAACAAATGTAGCTGGTTGATTGTCCAAGCTTTGGACTTGTGCAAGGACAAGCCGGAGGAGTTGAAGTGCCTCCTGGAGAATTATGGGAAGGGAATGCCAGAAAATATTGCAAAGGTGAAGGGGATTTACCAGGATCTGGATTTGTCCTCGGTGTATGACCAATTCGAGACGGAGATGCAGAACAGGATCTTTACTATGATTAAGGAATTACCCGAAACTATTGACAAGCAGGTGTTTAAGAAGTTGTTTCTGAAAATTTATCAAAGGTGCAAATAGATCCGTGTTGTAAAATGTGAATAGATTTCAAAGATGTACTTAATTAAAATGTAGAATTAAATCACAAAACTACCTCCAGCTATTATACATTGTTATTATAATTATTGCATAAAATTACTCCTCTCACGAATCCATGCAGTCCAATAATCCAACTCCATTTATCTATCTCTCTGTCCATCTATACACAACGCTCGCACAATAAATAAGTAATCCTCATTTTGCTATTTACCAACTACCTAATTTAATAGAGAACGGGCTTGGCTTTGGCTCTCCTTTTCAAAGCCACACATTAGGCATTCTTACAAGTAACAAAACTCTCTTAAAACAGTTATAGCTTGTTATAATAGTTTCTCTTGCCACGACGAGTCTTTCCATCAGCATCATCCGATTACAAATAATATCCATCCGAAACTCTCGAAGAGCATCAGCATCATCTCAAATCGAACTCATTTATTCCCTTTTCCAGTTATTAAAAGCAGTTAAAACTCCCATTATTTATCACAAAATCAAAACCAATTCATCATTGCATTAGATTGAGATAATCATGCTCATCATCATCGTCTTTCATCATTCTGAACAAGCTTTGTAGATTGTATTCGTGGGTATGACTGGAAATGATTATTACTTTTTTTAGTCCAGGTCCACATTGGACTTGATAAAAGACGTGACTGTTGGGAACTCCAACTCCAACAAACGATAAGAAATGCACTGATGAACTTCTTGATGAAGTATTTTTCTTCATATTTATCCAGCTAAAACTTAGCAGACCAACAACGACATCACTAACTAACTAGTAACGTTGATGCTTGGTTTTTGGTTAAATTAAAGTTGGTTGATGGGTTGGATGCTAACTCTGAAATGTAATGCTTTAATGTTGCGCTGTGGTTGTTTGTTGGGAATTGTTGAGGATTTTATCATGATGATCCGATGATGATGAGACGATGGAGGAGGAGTTATTGAAGAGCATTTCTTTTGTTACGTTACCTTACAAAATGTTTCATGATGATATGATGCTGAACATGGATCATCTCTCTTCATGAATCAACATCCTCATCATCAGCGCAATAATGCTCAGCATTATCAAATACAAACAGAAAAAAATGTAGCAAATGCATGCAAACGATGACTTTAATTTGGTTGTCCTTTTAAGCTTTCCTATATTTCTCCCGAATGCATATATATAGCGGAATATATCCAACGAATACTTTGCGACGATGGTTTTTTGCAGTGGTCATTAATTTGTTTGATTGTATTTTGTCTAAAAGGGAAAAGTGTCGTTGTTTAGTCGGAGTCCATCATCATCGTCAGAATATTAATTTCAAGGATGATTGATTACACGAAGCAAATCAAAAGTCAAAATGAATTGAAAGTTCTCAAACCATTCTACAACCATCTCATGACGCATATTATCAATATCAGAACTAATTTACTAACTGCTTTCATTGCTCAGGTCACACGTTGAAGTTCACGCCAACCCTATCAATTATTATGACTTACTATAATTAATTGCAGCAACGCGATCACGTCTGACGCGTTTCAGGAACTTTAAGCAGCTATGGTGAGCCCCATTTAAAGTTCCATAAGCGTCAGTAATGATATTCCGACATTCCCATGGATCCATGTGCATCCAAGCAGCCAATCAACTGCATAATGTTTCCTTGGAAAGGGGGATGAAAAAAAACGCAGTCCAGTCCAAACTCATTTTCTATAATTAAGAGTCGTCATTTTATAATTGTACTAATTACCAATGCAAGTGCACGTGTAAATAATTGTCTGGAGAGGAATTCATTTTACTAGTTGACGTGGAGTTGCGTGCAGTAATGCAGTGCATTTTTAACGCTAATAAGATAATAAATTATGCCATGCCTCTAATCAGCAAATGCGAAAACTGCATAAGTATATGTACTTGGGGAAAAATACTATGCTAACGCTAACAAGCAATCTAACTTACTTCAATTATTTTATGCATCCATAACTATTAACTATAATCCTGGATCTGACTATAATGCAGTTCCAGAAAATTTAGTTAATTTTATGTAAGCCTCAATTATTATTTTTGAATAAATATCTACTTATGAGAAACATGAAAGGGTTTCATTTGTTGACTGAATGTCGAACCTAGTTGAGAGGAGGGCGTGGGCCGCACTGTTAAACAATAATTTTAGACCATATCAACTTTCCCCACTCCAGTTTTTTTTTAAATAAAAGATTATTTTATGAAAATGGTTTATTCCAATGGATCAACTCCCTCGACTTTGCCATCCCTCCTGAGTGAGGGGGAACTCCTTGAATTTGATTCCACCTATCACAACATGATCAACAGGTTGATGGAGGAGAATAAAAAGTTGATGCCGGGGACGGAGTCGATTAGTGATTGGACTTTGGACATCTTGGAGTATAATACGGCAGGGGGGAAGAAGTTAAGGTAGGATAAAATATGTCTTATCTAAACATTTTTTTTGGCAATATGAATTGGCTTGGTGGTATTTAATCGTCCATTATGTAAACTGATTTTAGAGGTTTGATGGTCCCGGCAACATACAAGTGCCTCGTGAAGGAGCCAAGTTTTGCATATATGGAAAAGGCAAACATTTTGGGGTGGATTGTTGAAGTGGTAAGAAAATTATCAAGTCGTATTCGTTCATTTGATTAAAATTTATCAAACTGCTTGACTAATTATTCATATGTAGCTACAGGCCGCAAGCCTTGTCGCCGACGACCTCGTCGACGGAAGTGAAACCCGTCGGGGACGACCCTGCTGGTACAAGCGGGAGGGCGTCGGGAAACTAGCCGTTCGGGATTCCATCTTCCTTGTTCGCACTGCCCAGAGACTCCTTCAAATCTACTTTGGGAAGACAAGCCATTTCCATCCCCTGTGGGAATGCGTGATCGACATCGTCCACAAGACTGTATTTGGACAGAGCCTGGATTGCATGTCCGGGATGGCTGGGGTGGAAGACATCCAAACCATCTTCACCAAGGAGCGCTACAACGCGATCGTCAAATATAAGACGAGCTATTATACCATGTACTTCCCCGTCGCCTTGGCAATGATCCTGGCTGGGAAGAATGGGGATCGAGAGGCGACCAAGAAGGTGGAGTCCCTGATGCTGGAAGTGGGTCACTATTTCCAAGTCCAGGATGATTACCTCGACTGCTTCGGGGATGACCAGGAAACCGGGAAGATGGGGACGGACATCCAGGATAATAAATGTAGCTGGTTGATTGTTCAAGCTTTGGAATTATGCAAGGACAAGCCGGAGGAGTTGGCTTGTCTTCTGCAGAATTATGGGAAGGGGAAGCCAGAAAATATTGAGATGGTTAAGGGAACATACCGGGATCTCAATTTGCCCCAATTGTATGAGGAATTCGAGGCGGAGATGCAGAACAGGATCATTAAAATGATTGAGAAACTACCGGAAACTATTGATAAGCAGGTGTTTACCCAGTTGTTTCTGAAAATTTATCAAAGGTCCAAATAGATCCATGTTGTAAAATACGAATTGTTTCCAAAGAAGTTTCTACTTATGAAGTAATTAAATTGCAGACTATTATAACGTCAGCCATTATACTCGTGCTTAAACATCATGTCGACAAAACGCGTTAATTTTTTCCTCTCCTCAAACATGACCGCATTTATCCAAAATCCGCACAAGTGCATTGCATGTTATCATATGCATGTAAATTCAGATAGTTTAATTACTTTGAGATGGGATTGCATTTAATTGATGTTTTATGTTATCCTCATCCTTATTCAAACCAAACACGCCAAAGGAAGCGGCCTATTGGGATTGCGTGAGGGAGAAATTCTCCCGGAGAATCCTTCTCACGATCAGTCACTTGTATAATTAATTAGCTCTCCCAAATATTTTTGTAAAAAGTTCTTGGCATTTGTAATTCAGGGGAATGATTTGGATTTTCTTGAAAAATACCATATGCATAACTGAATACGCAACCCAGATTGCTGGACGTCCGGTGGATGAGGAAATATGGACAGGTTTATGGGGCAAGTTGAGATCTACATTTATTGACCTTTTTCGAGCACTGGCTTGTTTTCCCTTGTTAATACAGGAACTGCATGATTATGCAAAAAAAAAACATATTTTTACAATAAGAACGTTCATTTTTATACTGACTGATGACCGCTGGGAATTGTTTGGCTAGAAATTAATTATCACAAAATGAAACTTTCATCCATAACATTAGCAGCCACCACAAGATCATCCCTGGCAGCTTTCTGCTGGTCACTGGTAACAAAACAAAGTGATTAATGATAATAATTGATTTATGGTCAAAACTGGTGCCCAGTTGAAAAGCCAATTTTACCACTCAGACATATTTATGATATATGAGTATATGTATATATGTGTGAGAACATTAAAATGGGAAAGAGCATCATTAAGACATTCATGAATGAGAGTAGGGAAACCCATGAATTATAGATTCTCGTTATGACTTCATTGGTGCCGGGTAATATTGCATCATGTCCACCCTCACCCTCCTCCAGTGCTCGGAATGGTCTTAATTATATCTAATTAATGACGCTGCTAATTGTGATTGTGAGAATCCGAGATTACATTTAACTGATTTGCAAATTTGTTACCTTAGGTAATGGTGATGATTTCGAATAGGTCATGCACAAAAAAAATAATTAAATGGTAACGACCTAACAAAGAATGATATGATCATTTTTTTTTACAGCATTCACCTAAAATGCAAAGCAAAAAAAATTATTTTGCATTGCTTTCATGATTTAATTTAGCCGTTCATTATTATAATGATGGGCTCTATCTAAGAGATCTCCCGGAGAAGCCATAACTCATGTTCAAACCGGCATGTCTAATTATTAATAAATTTTGAGACCGGGAATGGACGAACAGGGAAACATTCCCAAACGATAATTACGCTTTCCGCTTCGCATGAATTACTCACAATCAGAACAAGAGTGCAATCTATAATAAAAAATAAGTAACATTCTTGGTAATTTTTTAGAGAGGTGGCTAATTGTAAGTGGCTGTTAATGTTCTGTAAGAAGTGGGGGGTAACCAATTAATTACTAATGTTGTTCTGCTCGCGTCAGCACACTATAATAAGCTCCGAAAAAGTCTAGAATTTTCCATAGGAAGAGCAAGTCCTTTTTTTAGCATTTACTAGTTGATTTACGACTAGAAAAAATAAATAAAATGTAATTGGAACAGTTTAAAAAATTAATTACATACCTGCCCTCAATAATCTTTTTTTGGGCAATTAGGTAAAATGAACAAGCCGGGATGAATGG
>JAQIXQ010001055.1:0-17867 GCA_034700485.1 Pseudosinella alba
TTAATCGTGATTAGTGCGGTTATCATCGAGAGTTCATTAGCCTTTAGGCCTTCACTCTATGAGAATGCAAGACTGTTATCGAGTTTGATAAGCTCGAAAGCTAAAATCCGGAGGATCCCAGAGGCACCGACGACGGTGGGATAAAAATATTTTTAATTGCGCATTTTAAAATATGGGCGTTCCCTACATTTTAGCAGATTGACAAACAGCCTTTGTAATTTGTATGTATTTCATATTCATTCATGCCATTCTAGGTGTCAATCATCAAGAAGAATGGCTATCCAGCGGAGACCCACTTGGTGCCAACGGAGGACGGCTACATTTTGGAAATGCATAGAATCCCATACAGCAGAACTGTTGATCCTAAGAATGCCACAGCGCTGAGAAACCGAAGACAGGCAAAATACCCTGTCCTAGTACAACATGGAAACTTCCAGTCCTCTGCAGATTGGGTTATAAATTATCCTATTAAAGATGCCTTGGCATTTACACTGTCGGATGAAGGGTATGACGTATGGCTGGGCAATCAACGGGGTACGATAACATTACGATAACTAGCAAAGCTTATAATTTGCAAAATAACATAAAAAATGTTGTTTCTTATTTACCATCTTGATCAGCACAATAATCTCTTCACCTTCTCTTTGTAAATTGATTTAGGTAATGACTATTCGTACAGGCACCGGGAGTTTCCACTGTCAAGCAACAACTTTTGGAATTTCAGGTATGACTTTTGGGCATAAGATGAAAAACAAACATAAATACCTACGGATAATGCCAAATACAAGTTTTTGCTTGATCGCAAATTAACCGGCTTGTTCAATTACCTTATTTGACCTTCACAATATAATACATGTTTTTGTTGCACCTTTGTTTAGCTTTCATGAAATCGGAATCTACGATGTGACGGCCATGGTTGATTACATTATCAACCAAACTGATCAACCAAAAGTTAACTACATCGGGTTTTCCATGTAAGAACTTCGGGGATTCGGTAATTGATTAGTCCCTTTAATAATTGGAGCCCCAGATATAGCCTGAATACTTACCTATCCAATACCATTTATCTTGATTTGATTTTACAGATATCATTTTTATTATTAACATCAGAAAAGATTAATTAATTTGCGTTGCTTACAAGTAAACTACGAGGAAGAACAAAATTGCATGCCACACGGCATGACTTGAGAACATGATAATGATGACACACGAGTGCAGTCACCTATCACATTATGAGCAACAGCGAATGGAAATTTTCTAATATGATTTGGAACAATTTTTCCTCTAGGGGAACGACCGCGTTCATGGCTGGACTTTCGAAAAGGCCAGAGTACAATGACAAGATCAACATGGGGATAATGCTGGGGCCAACTCCGTTCCAGGAATACTTTCTGAATGGGGCTGTAAGATTGGTTTCTTCTGTAGTTTGGCTGGGAGAGGTGAGTTTAACCAGATACAAAAAATGTAACTATTGCCATAGGTCAGTAACTTCGGGGTTTTTGGCACGTAATCTGGTATGAATTCTGTAAAAAATCGGACAGCTTATGGTTGGTACTTAAATTGTTTTATTGGGTTTTCCAGATTGTCCAGAATGTAATCGGGACGATACCGGTTCTGCCACAATTCCTAACAAATGTTCTTCATCGATTACTGCCGATTGTCTGCAGCCCTCGCGTGGACATATTTGGGGTTTGCATCAATGTTGTCCGACTGGCATTTGGGGATGATCACGGAAATATTGAAGGGGTAAAATGAGACACGCTTAGTTAGATGTGATATTAAATGAGACAAATCGACTGAAATGGCCTATAATGTGTTTAAGTTTTCTTTTATTAATTAAGGTCTTATTTGGTTTCATGCATTTTATTAATTACAGGAAAAGATGCCCGTAATTACTTCCGTCTTCCCAAGTCCCAACTCCATGAAAATGTTCCTGCACATAATGCAACTAATTGCCACCGGCAAATTTACAGAATATGACTATGGCATTTCCAAAAACATGAAGTATTACAACAGACAAAACCCTCCGGATTACAACTTGACAAATGTGAAAGTCCCGATTTCCATCATTGTTGGAGAAAATGACATTATTGGGCATCCAGAGGTACAAAACCCATTTTTGCATAATTCATCTGGTTTAAATTTTACAATTGACAAAATAATTTATGTACTTATGACATTTTTAACTTACTTTTTCAGGATGCCAAAACTCTTGCAAGCCGACTCCCCAACGTCGTAGATTTCCACTACGTCCCTAATCCCCATTTCACCCATTTAGACTTCACTTATGCAAAAGATACAAGGTCATTAGTTTATGATCATATCTTGGAAGTATTAAATAACACAGTTAATAGTCTACAAATTGATATTAAGAAAAGAAAGAGACATTTCAGGATCAACGAAAAGTGAATCATGACAGTTTTCAGTGTGCTGTGCCATTCCATATACATATTTCCCTATTACAGTTTGTTTGCAATACAGCCTATTATTAATTATTATTATTTCTTTGTTATTCCTTAAATGTGATAAATGTAATATTAAACTAATCAAGAAAATTATATGCTTTGCGACACATATTTTCTGTTAGTAAGACCCTTCATTATCAACTCTAATACTAAAATGGATGGATAATAATAACAATGATAGGAAAACTGTCCTTCATTCAAAACATCATGTTTTTAAGATTACTCTCGTGAATCATGTGCATGTGCACTGACAAGGTCCCATTGACATTGTTGGGAACAGGTAAGCGGATTTCGGTTAATATATAATCATGATGACCTCAGCAATTACGGATAATTAAATGAAACTGGGTGATCAGATCAGGAATTAAAAATTCAGTTTAATCATTTGGTGGTTGCCTTCCTCATATATATAAAAGTTTCCCACAATTATTAAAACATAAATATAAAAACTTAACGTATGAAAATGCAAATTATGAAGCTGCCAAATTATTCGCTCACGAAAAGCATTTACTATTTGTGGTATTTGCCATGTCATGCAACGTTCATACCTATTAGTTTGATGAACCCACATAAAAGTTCTCACTGATAAGCGATAAGTTCCCACCCTTGCAAACGAAAATGGGTGAATGCCAGAAACAATGTACGAAAGTGAACTTTACAGTCATGAAAACTAAATGGCACTCTGACCTGAAAATGCCATTAGTCCTTGTATGGGAAACCGAGAGAGAGATGGGCTATGTGTCATGCAAAACGGTTATAAGACGATATAAACTATTATATCATATCTTATATAACTAAAATAATTTGAAACAACCCTTCATGTGCTATGTCTACATTACAAAGGCTTTTTTTTTCTCTTCCGTACGTACGTGCCTCAAGCAAAAGGCAATTAACCAATCTTTCATTCTTCATCATAATTTTAGTTTTTATATTTATTTAGCACTATTTGGCTTACCTACATGTATATTATGCTTTTCGATAACGCTACCAACTGCAGCAGATAACCCTATGATGCATAACAAGATGTATTATGCAATTCATACGAGTAAAATATTTGTGACCTAATTCTTACGTAATCCAACAATGACTAGTCGTATATGCATTCAGTTTAAATACATTCGGTAGGATATAGGTATGCTTTTGCATACCAAAACAGGTATAGACATTTCGATTATTTTGACATGCTTGAAATATTGAAATAGTACGAGGATAATAATGCATAGCCCTATTCACATCATCATTGAATAGTGAATTCACTTTCCGTTAAAACAATTGGCATGCAATTTTTTCCAAAGCAAACAAAGAAAGCTAATTAATGGGTTTTAAATGGATATTTTTATTAAAAAGATGGGCCAAATAAGCTCTGTCTGTTCTGCATATCGTGCTGTGTAAGTGTAGTTATAAGAAAGATTCATCAGAACCTGATTTGCTATGATCGATGATCGTATCATAATCGATAACGAAGTGGCAATTATCCGAAATCTAAGATGCAATCTAAAGATAGGTTCATCTAAACTAAAATTATTAATCAGCAATTAATATAATAACTACAAATATAATACTTTAAATTGATGGGATTCATTTGCTCATCGCAAAGTCTCGAAGCTAATCATATCTGGCAACGAGCTTTTAAATGCATTGGAGTTACATAAACGAATTTTGCACGGACCTACTGATACTGACACAGACACATTGGATTCGATTCTCCACACGATTGCCAACATTCAACATTTAAGCAAGCACATATACCTGATAATGACTCAGGATAACTTTATTGCGATTGTGATGTGATGATAATTACTTAATCACGAACAGCAATAAGCAATAATAAAGCGGCTCATCTGCGGAGCCCATGAAACCGTGGGTGCGCAACTCAGCCACATTGATATTTCATGCAATTTCATGCACATACGTCACACTAATCAAGGCGGAGTGCAGCCGAAATGTATTATCATATCAAATTTATTAACTTCCTATCTGTCAGTTACGCAACAAGCGAGACAAATTTTGGCAGCCAAGAATGAGTGTGTTCATTCACTCATTTATGAAGTTTAGCAACTTAATTTGGCCATGCAATAATTCATTCGTCACACATTTACTCGCAGAAGGATCTTGATCTTGGGGTGTTTTCTTGGCCATTGTCGTCCAAAAGTCCAAACCTGAAGAAATAATCTGGTAACTCGACAGAAACTTACATGCTATGCTATATTTAAGTATTTTAACTGTTTTGCCTGAATCCGAGTCACCCTTTACTCAAAATCGTAAAAAGTATATGTTGCTTTTTTGATAATTTGTATCTACTTTGCAGGTTAATTTGTTTGCAATCTCATCATTGTAGAGAAATATATCAGCCATATTGTTATATTAAATAATTGAAGAAACAATTTGCAAGTTAAATACACACGCACGATCCCAAAATGTCTTGTTAATCATGAGTAGAATTTAATGAAAGGATACATTTTGGCAGGAAGTCTTCCGGTCCACAAATTTAAAAAATCAAAAGGGGAACGGAACAACCCATTTTAACTCCTCAATTTATGCACTCTACTTTAGCTCAAATATGCAGCAAAACATTTAAAAGGCAATTTTGTTACTAATTCTGACCATTCAATCAGGTTTAACCCAAATGAAAATCGAAAGTAAAACTACCTCATCGTATCAAGTACCTATCTACATCGATCTATTTCTGATAAATGCCTCAGTTTATCTCACTTATTGTACCGTAAAGCATTTTGACTTTTAACAACAAAAGTGACTAAATGCATAATAAATAGCAATAATATAAAACACATCGTTTTACGACTGTGCTGGTCGTGACTTCCCAAGCCCAGCATTAAGAACCCATACAGTAAGACAAACAAAATTATGGGAATCTTTCGAAGAATTTGCGCACAAAACCATAATTACATAATCGCAAAAAATTGGATTAACATGCATGTACTAGAGCATTTTATAAAGTGCTATATGATCATGCTACTTATAATGATCAGGTATGCTGCTAAATTGTTTCATCCCTTTTTCAGCCAATCAACCTATATTTATTTAAGTCATGTTAACGTGCAGGGCTGCTTGTCATTAATATAATTCTTCATTTTATTAAATGAAAACGAATGAACGAACAAAAATAAAATTCCTGATTCGTCAGCATTCTTAATGGAATACATGAAAAAATACATGATACGTACATTCACACTCATACACGACATGACACAAACAATATGCTTATCAACATTATACAGGTTAGTTGGGATTGGGATAATTCCTGTCTCTTTTATACACTTGGAGCCTTGCAGTGGTCAGCGTCCTATAGTGAGTGACCGTGGTCATATAGGTGGGGTGTCCATTGGAATTGTTTGCAAATCCTAAATATTCAAATTTCAAATGAGTTTGGGGACAACATATTTGATATAGTTCACTCGAATATAAGTATCGGATCGTAATTAATAACTACAATCGTTAAATTAAAATCAAATCCTTTATATAGCATACAAACATGTATGAACAATGAGTGAAGGACGCTTCTGGGTGTGATGTGACGTGCCATCTTCATCTTCTAAAAATAGGACACTCCCTCCGGAAAGGCTATGCACGGGTGCGAATGGCACTTGCATTACTGGAGAAGATGAGTGATACCTGTAATTAAGTTTCGTGTACGCAAAATCATATAGTCCAGCCAACGCTATGGCGGTTAATAGGAAGGGCTCTCAGTGGGTCATACAAAGGTTACTTTTCATCTTGCTCCTGATACCAGACTCACATTATGTAACCCAGGCAGAGGAATTACCTCAATTACCCCCCTCTTTAGCTCTGTTCCAACAGTTATACAGAACTTGGAAAAGGGTATTGGGACAGGTACTGGGATTTGCTGGATTGGTTTTGCAATCTATAAATTCTCCAAGCACTGTAAGTTTACTTTATAACTTTATACCTATATCAAACCTAGTCTGACAATTTGTTTTTTATCTGAAATTAATCTTATTTTATGAATTTACAGCCCGACTTAATTAAAAAGCAGGGATACCCTGTAGAAAGTCATTATGTACAAACGGGCGACAACGTGATTTTAGAGTTGCACAGGATACCCCATGGACCCGTAGTGGAATTCTTTCGCCTAACCCCAAGAATCCCAGTTTTATTAATGCATGGAATTGCCCAGTCATCCTCAGACTTTCTTATAAATTCACCGACAAAGAACTCCCTAGCATTTTATTTGTCGGATGAAGGGTACGATGTCTGGTTGGGGAACATGCGGGGTAACCCGAACAAAAACACCGGAAAGGGCAACTTTACTTGGGATTACAGGTAAGTCATATCTCAGAAATATTTCCTGAAAAATTTCCAATGAAAGGAAGGACAGATAAAAATGGCTAGCTATTGTTTTTCAGTTTCCATGAAATGGGACTCTACGATATTCCAGCAATAGTCGATTACGTTTGCGATCGGACAAACTTCAAAAGTATTCATTATATTGGATTTTCAATGGGAAATACTGCTTTCATGACGGCCCTGGCCAAGGTTCCTGTACTTAACTCGAGGATCAGATCGGGAGTTATTCTTGGGCCGAGTGTATTTCACGATAACTATTACAACGGGTGGCTAAAACTAATTGCACCGTTAGCTATTCCTGGAGAGGTAACTGAATCGGAGAAACGTTATTTTGATACTCATTCAATAATCAAATTGAATCTTATATGCCGGGATTTTTGCGACTATCGGCAGGCTCTTCAGACTGTATTTGGGTCAGTTCCTCTACTTCATCCGTGGGCAGCTAACGTTCTACATAGGCTTCTTCCAGTTATATGTCATCCAAGGATAGACTTAATAGGGATTTGCTTAACTGTCACACAAGCTATTTTCGGATACGACAAGGGCCAAATAACAAAAGTACATTTTAGACAAAGAAGAGATGTAACACATAACTTATATATACCTACCTCGAAGGATACTAATTTCATGAATTTGTGCTTCCACAGGAAAAATTAGCAATGATTACCAAAATTTCTCCTGTGCCACTCTCGTCCAAGTTAATCATACACTATATGCAGCATTTAGCATCCGGGAGGTTTTGCGAATATGACTACGGGAAGGAGAAGAACTTGCAAATATATGGTAGCACACAACCACCCAATTACAATTTAAGTAATGTAGTAGCTCCAGTATCCATTCTGGTTGGTCAGGAGGACCTTCTGGCTCATAGGAAGGTGAGTAGCAATTAAGTGATTTGATTAATTAATTAATTCTTTTTGGGGATTCCGACTAATGTCAATTCATGTAGCTATCTAAAATCAAGGGGGTAATGATAGTGATTTTACTAACCATGATAATATAATTATGCCATTGCATATTTCAGGATGCTCAAACTCTAGCCAACAAACTACCAAACGTGGCAGATTTTTATTTCGTCCCGTACCAACATTTTCATCATTTAGACTTTTGCTATGCAGAGGATGCCGGTGTTCTTGTTTATCATCATGTTCTGAAAGTGCTGAGACGGTTCGACTGATTTATGATGATGACTGAAGTTACCTACGCAAAGTGAAAGTCATTTAATGATATGAGGGCGTCTTAAACTGAATGCTTTTTTAACTTAGGAAATTAATTGTCACATTTGTTCTCTATTGTGGCTTGTGAGCTTCATCACTAGTTGATTTTCAGTACGTACTTAATTTCATCTAAATGTCTATGGATATTGACCACTGTGATATTCAACTTATTACTTTACGAAGCAAACCAATGTTAAGAATGAGTGAAAGCATTGAATTTTAGTCAAACTTTTTAAAACCAGACATGGGTTCCTATTTCGGGAGGTGTCTGTTACATGTTACAAATCTGATCAATAAGTTTGTGAATATAATATAAAGTAGATACTTACAATTAGTAAGAACAATTTATCGTAAGTTACCCGAAATGCGGAACACAGTTTACTGATATGGTATGTGTGTTCCAATAAAGTTACCAGTATTCTGAATAATAATATTTTAACTGAAGCTCAAATATGAGATTCTATGAATTTCCGTATACCGGTTTTAATCACATATAATTAATTCTATTTTTTTGGAATACATGCATGACTCGGACTCAAAATCAGATTACAACAAACAAATATCTACAAAATCTTTGTTAAATTGATATTTACTGCTAGTCCCTGTCTGTCTGCCTTTCCACGATATAAGGAAGATAATTACAGATTCTTGACAAATGTGTCTGCAATGGAGCAAGTAAGACCTGTATTGTCGGGCTCCACTTCGATTGCTTTCACCACCCCATCATCTACTAACATGGCAAATCGCTTGGAACGAACGCTACCCAAAACGGCCGACAGATCGATATCTAGATCCGCTGCCTTGACAAATGCAGCCCCGGTGTCGGCAAGCATCCGTACCTAAACAAAGATGAAAGAGATGAAGACAAAGTCATCACAAATTCACAAATTCAAAGAAATGTCAATATATCATTATCCAACATGAACCCCAAAAGTTTTTAATTTACAACTTTAAAAATTCCACCAACCTTTCCTGTCGCCCCATGCGCCTCGCCCTAAAATGATCCAAAAAACGACCAAATTCAGACTTTGCTTAGCTTATATATATATTTACGAATTGCAAAAATATATTCTTGGATCTGAATAGTTAATCTTACCCATGCCGCCATTACAAATGGATCATTAACTGCAACACAGATAATTTCTGCAACATTTTTGCCCTTGATTTCAGCAGCACGCTGAACATAGCCAGGCAGATGAGTCTGTTGAAATGACATAAATCAGAACATAAGCATAATATTTATTACATGACAGACAACAGAGGTACCTGCGAAGGAATCCCTCCAACTGTTAACAATATGAATTTTGTTAACTGAACTAAAATAATTAATTATTAATTACCTTACTACATCCCGGAGTGAATGCTCCAGGGACACCAAATATTACGACCCTCTTCCCTTTAGCCGCATCTGCAATGTTGACCTTCGTCCCGGGGTTGTTCTCGAACAGTTCCACGCTGGGAAGCTTATCGCCGACCTGCGCATAAGATTGAAGATAGTTAGGTTAGTCAGGCAAGGCAATCAAGTTAAATTAAATTGGCCCAATTAAATAGGATTTTTAAAATTATTTATTTTACCTTAATTGGCATGTTGGCAACTGCAGATAGCTGAATAGACCGAGTTGAGTTTTTGTAGAAAGTTCCGGCTACCCTACTAACAGCTCGGGATAAAGATTGCATCTGTCACACTTTCACCTGGCGCTTGGACCTGGAGTTATAAATGATAAAAAAAAACAATTCAAAGCAAGTCACTCATGTTTATCTTATTGCTTATCAAACAAAATACGCCCAAAATAACATCCAATTCTATTTCCAACATCCAATCCAGTCAACATTTTAACATTATTGACTTGGAAGGTGAGGTATAGAATTTATTTTTATAAAGGCTAAATAAACAAGTAAAGGTGAAAGGGGAACGATAATTGATAATGAACTGAAGACCTAAGAAAGCTTATCCCCAAGCGAAAAATATACGATTAAAAAATAAAGAATGACTTTGCTACCAAAATTACCAAATTCACATCACAAATAATTTACATGATAATTGATAATTAATAACTTACCGGTATAATGACAATAATGGAGCAGTTAGACACGTTATTATTACAAAAATGCTTTTTAATCAATCAGATAGTAAGACAAGCAAATAATGGCACAAAAGTGCATTGATCAATTTCGATTGAATCAGGTGTATCTACTTTTTGTTGCTGTGTGTGTTGCCGGCAATCCATCATATATATTTTCTCAAGGTTATTTCCATTTCCAAAAATTTTCCATCAAAATAGAAGAAGAACCTACTTATTTGGATCAAAGCATATTGTTTCGGAATTCCCAAATTGTACAGCCGCCCATGCGGGAAAAGCTTGTTTGAATCCATATCCCTGTTTTGTAAGTAGGAATTGAAGATTTCTCCAAATCCAGTTCAGCTAAAAGCACATTTTCATGTTTTTGTTTGGAGAAAGTGAAAGGAAATTTAGGCCCTTCACCCTTCCATTAAATTGCGGTTAATTAATTACAGTACTCTTTACCCAATTTAGTAATTTTTAAGAAGATCCTTTAGTTATGTATTATGTAGTTTAGGGATGTACTTTAGGAGGAAGTTATTGTCAATTGTTGTGGAGGATTGGATTTAAAACAATTAAATTATTGTAAAGATCGAGTTTAAGTTTAGTTGTTGGTTGGAACTTGGAACAACACTAATAGGTCAGAGGTTAGAGGTCAGCTGTCAGCTAGAATGCAGTCAACATCAGCTCGTTTACTCCGCCTTTTCGCAAGGAGGCCAACCGGTCTTTTTCAGGAAGGTTTGGTTCCCGCAGTGGCTGCCCCCAGTCACGGTTGCAAAAATGTGCATTTATCTTCAAGCCTAAATCAGGGATTGGATGAGGTGCAAAATTACATCTCTTTAACTTAACTTACTTAATTATTTTCGTTTTTAAATTTTAATACGGCAGGAGTGGAGTAGGAGAAGTTAATAATTAATGTATGTTTAATTATTTAAATTATATTTTTTTTCGCAGCCCATCGACCCCAAAACCCCGCTTTATGATGCGCTTAACATTCAGATGAAAGGGTATGATTTTGCCGTGCTGGAGAAATTTGCAAAATATGTCCACAAGACGGCGGACAGGATAGGGCTGGAAGTTGAGGATAGGTAATTTAATTATTCTTTCAAATCAAATCGTTTAAATTAAATTAAAAATAAAAACCTCTTATGGGGAATAATAAAATTGTTATGTTAATCTTTTAATTTTCAGCTGGGCAACACCCTGTCAAAATTTTAAGGTGACACAATTAAAGCCAGAGAGTTCTGTGGTGCTGCAGGAGTATAAACTTAATTTGTACGAAAGAAATGTTCAGGTAAGATTTATGTGATTTGTGCAACTTATTAATTAATTAATGACAAGTAATGTACGGTGTAATTAGAAAATGGGTGAAGAATGATAATCCTATTTTGATAATCAAATTATATTGATTTTCAGATTGTGGAGGTCCCGTCGACGCTACTCCCCGTTTTCATTAACATCATTGAAGCCTCCCTCCCACCCGGAATAACTGCCCGTGTCCATCCTCATCTTCCTGAACATACGGAAATTCGATACGTCCCTGATCTAGAGTTGAAGGAACTGAAGACGCAGTTGGAGGATATGGGTGGTTCCAAGAAGTAGAGCTTGTTTTAAATTGAACATCCACTTGCTCCAAATTTATTAGTCACTTGTATGCATGCATTCTTACTAAATTGAATGATAACTTATTTATAGTCATTTACTATTTAAATGAATTTATATTTACCGGAAAACCCGGTTGTATATTAATGGAAAATTAAAACAATGTTTCCTCAAGTTTTATTTTGTGATTTAGTTTAGTTGCGGAGAAGAATCAATTTACCTATACACTGTAAATCTAAATTTTAGTGTATAATATGCGCATTGAAGAACAAGGCAATATGCGAACATATCTTTTGTATTTGATATGATTCGAGTTTATATAAACTCATGATTTTGTATACTATAGTAGTATTGAAAATGCAGTTGCAAGATATAAATAATTTTTTCCAAGTAAATTACTGGACCGTCTCAAATGGAGTTATGAAGAAACATACGCAAGCATACTTCGTATATATATATATATCAATCTTAATCTTATTTAACCTCCAAGTCTACAATAAGTGTAGCACCTACTACTTATATATGAAAGTGAAAAACGGATGAATGAATGAAAAGGATTTTGAGTCATCAAATCCAATATTAATGATGGATGATGCATCACCCCTTGAATGAGTCATACTTTGTTTATAGACTGCAAACATGTTATTGAAGTTGACATACCTATATTATGCCTGGGATAGGAGTTGACGAAATATGGGGGACCATGAATTTGCATGCTTTTATGAAAATAGTATTGCACAAAATAAAATTTCCCCTACCAGTCTATATAAATGTGTGCTTTCTATTTCTATGTGTGTTGATGCGGCGAGCAAGAAAGCTTTTCTCCCATGTCCCTAGTATAGCATGATATTTCATTGCATAATTTCATTTTACTTTCACCATTACTTGCATGTTGCATAATGGACTTGCTTCTGGGGTTTGCATTTTAATAATCAAAATGTGTGCTTAATTGCAAGTTTTTATGGGGTAAGCTTTCATGTTTTATTCTCCCCTTGCAAAAATTTCCAACCATTAGGCGCTTCAACCTATTACATTTTACATTGCATGGGACACAATGCCTAGAATTAGTAGAGTTGCATTTGAATGTAGTACGATTAGGGAAAAATATAAATTCGCATGCAATTCTTTACACTTTGCTTTTGCGGTGCTTTCTTCGTCAGGGGAAAGAAATGCATTGGTGAAGTTACCTTTTCCCACTTTTCCTTTTACATTGTTTGTTATATGTGGACATTGAACTTCCAATTCCATTCCACCATGCCATGCAGATTTCAACTTTTTTTTGGCTACCAGAAAACTCCTCCGTCTCCCACTACTTTATAGGGTGACTAATGTAAACAGCAAGGATTGACGATAAGGTAAGATACGATGACTCATCTTTGGCAAGGTTTTTCCAATTTACTCTCTGGGTCGATGATGCTAGTGCTGCTGCTGGGGTGCGTGATGGGTTTGATTTGATTACAGAGATATGTTCAAAAAAGGTAAAAAATCACTTGAATGCATGTAGACGCAACCACTATAACTAGACCATGGTAAATAAAATAAGGAAAAAGGTGATAATAAAATGAGGCATTCATTTAATTTCATTGACCATTCAATAGATATAAATATATAAAATGAAGCCTATGAAAATGTAGATCTATACCTATGTAAAATACACCACAATTAAACAAACAGCTCTGAATATTTTTTCTGTTCTGGTACAGAGAGGGAGGTTAACAATAACAATTACACAGCTAGCAATTAGTATTTTGAGTAATATTCCATTCAGCGCATTCCTTTTTTTTTTAAATTTATGCTTTTGGAAGCATCTACCTACATTAATAGTGCTAAAAATTGCGTACACCTATGCGTCAGACTGTCGCACGCAGTCCCAGTGCAGTAGTAATTCGGACAGTTCGGTTAATATTCGACTTCAATTCATCGGATCAAACTCAATACCAATTTTAAATGCTTTTTTGTAGGCTATACTGGATTCAAGCTAAATCATTCAACAATGAACAATGAGCAGCACGTTCCTTTGCTACCCTCATCTCACCCTCTTAGTTTTTACTTGTCAAAAGCTTATCATATCGGATATCATCGGCCATCGGTAGGAAACAGCAGGAATATTATATTTAGTACTAAAAAAAAAACTCAACAATCATCATCATCCCCATTCCCCATCATCCCTCCTCGTCCTCTCCTCTTTCTTCTGCCCTTCTCTACGTTCCCTAACGTCACACTAGCTGGCAGCTGTAGATTACATGTTCATTTTGAACCATGTCATATTCCATTTTCCATTCAATTCACTCTGCCAATGCAATGCACATTTCAATGCACACCGCATCGACGTGCTATTTCCCTCTCCCAAATGCTGCTACTTGAACTTGACTAGAGCTCAAATGCAGATTCACTCCATGCCGTAGTAGTCGTTTGTTGCTCTTGCCTTTGAGAAGTGTGTTTTTTTACCTGTTCCTTGAATAGAAAAGCTTTTTTAGTCTCTGACAAAAACGTAAATAAAAATCATCTCCACATAAAAAAGTTTGCATTCATTGCTTAATTGACATTTGAATATTATTTTTTAATTGTCGGAATAAAGTTTAAGTGGTAAGTTTAATTTATTTTAAATATAAAAAAAATATCAATCACATCGCAAAAAAAATACGCCGGGCTTTTGTACTGGATTGTGTGGAAGAGGTCAAGAAGTGCTTATTTCCGCCGTGCCGGTTCGGTGTGATCTTCGTAAAAAAAGCGTAAAGAATCATATTTTTTTCTTGATTTTTTTTTATTCTCAGTTTGTGCTTCGTTCACTCACATCATCATCTGACATCAACTGACACCTGATCAAAGTTTGGAGGGATATTAACAGGGAAGGAAAAGTTTGACGAGGATTCATAGTCCGGATTTTTTTTGGGTGAGTTGTCAACATTTTTTTAAATTAAATTTTAATTGTCCGAATAATTTCCACCTTCTTCTTAAATTAACTTGCTTTCTCCTCTTGCGCCGGCATATCTCGCCATATTATACATTGCATATTATTTTGCTACATGCTTAACTATGCTTTAATTTTATTTTTATTACGGAACATCTGATCATGATTCATGAATCTAATTATTAACGCTAATAATTAAGTTAGTTGTGGATTAGGCATGAATGCTTTTAAAATTCTGTGGAATCGCATAATTAGGTTGTTGTTGGTTCTTGTAACATGTTCTATTCCCGTGATATTGACATGACATGCCAAATTCCAATTCAACATAAAAGTCATAAAAACACCATAAAACATGACAAGAGTAAGAGGCCGTGGGACGATCGAATATTTGATATTAATATTGATCTTCTAAAAGAAAGTAAATCGACATCATCGACTTTAAAGCACTTTCTGTAGTAAAAAACATTCTGTAGTAAAAACCAAGCCAAATGTCAACTTCTTTTGAAATACGCATTATTGTTTGTTATGTTATGATATGGTTTGCCATTGCCATTATATTTGCATATTCCTGGAACTTTGGAAGTTATCTGGGTTAGAGAGGTTTTCGAAGTCAAAACTAAAAGTAAGTGGAAATATCCGGTCATTTGCATGATATGATAAATAAAACTTGTATACCTCCATCGCATCGTAAATATTCGTAAATAAGATCGTAGATACTTAGGTAGCTAAAAACTTCATCTACATTTTTTGTATGATTTTTTATGAAGTTTTTTTAAAATGATAAATGACACAGGATACGGAGGAAGTAAAGTAACTACACATATTTGCTATTTATATTTTAAGTATTAGCGGATGAGCATGGAAAAGATAAGATGAAATTGTTTAGAGAACTTCATTTTCATTGTTTCTTTTCTTCCATTAACATTGTTGGATTGGAATGATTTTTTTTTCGATCCCTTCATTTCCCCCCACTCTCCTCCCGGTTATGTTGTTGAGTTAGAATTTAGAATAGGGCCGAATGAACATTTGAGCACCATCCACAGGACGTGGACTGTGGACGTAACAATGCAGTTACAATTTACAAATACAGTGTAGCTTCAACAAAATTTAGGAGAGACCGGGCTGTAAGGAGAAGGAAGGAGCAGCAGATGTCTAAAAATCTAACAGAATGAAATGAATGCAGGCTTCATAAGAGTTTTCAGAGTTCAGACTTCTGTTCTAGGAATATGATGGACTCTTGTTGGTGTTGAATGAAAAGAAATGGAAATAAGGACAATGATGAAACGTTTTGAAGGTAGCTAGCTTAGCAAGTATGAAAAATATCAAGGGCAGCTTATAGGCCAAGCCAGGCGAGATCATATCTGGATCAGGGCAGGTTCCCAACAAAACCCAAATAATATACTTTATCCCTTAATAATGATACCTTATATCAGTTAAGTTATATGTATGTATGTATTACAAACTTCAAGTCTTTAACTTCACCTTTTTTTGTTCAAGAATTTTACATGCTGCATTTTAGGCAGGAAGGCATGGCATGGATGATGGCATAAGGGCTTCCAAAAATTCTGATACATAACTTGCCTTACTTAACAATTCTCCATTTCCCTCCATCTCGTATCCCATTCTCGGCATTTGTTCGTCCGACCTACCGACGAGACCCTTTTCAGAATAATTTAAGGTGAATTCAATTTACCATTTTGGGGGTCTCGTCTCGGGGTACTTACGTCGTACCAGACAGACCGTTGTTCATATTCATGACACGACAGAAGGAGAGCAACAAGCAGTTTGAATTAAAATTAAACCATACGTAATAGAATGATGAAAACTAAAATGAATATTACGTTAAGGGATGAGGAGGATGAATAGGAATCACGAAGGTACCTACTACGGCAGAAAGGACCTTTAATGTTGTAGTAATCTATTTACCCAACAGGTAGAGAGTGAAGAACAGAAGCTACATGAAAATTATGAAGTAGATGAGAAATTGTATGTTTCCAAAATTTATACATACTTTAGTTATGTACCTATGCCATTCCATATCCAACGTAATACGGTTGATGATGGATGATATTTTATTTTTGTGAGGTTAGTAATAGGAAGGATCATTGGACCTTTCAACGTCCTCTGGCTTGGCTTCTCCTTTGCCCCTCTTGAATATCTTGCATGATAAGCAGACATCATCATATCATATCACCGTCATGAAAATGTAGATAATGTAGAGAAGGAACGCGCAGTCTGCCTTGACTTGGGTCTCTATAAAATATGCATAAAACAATGGTTGCCCTTTTTGCCTCTTTCATGTATTTATTTAATAATATAATATTTTACGGCTTTTAATACTCATTCAGGCCCACCTGGCCCACCAGCTCTGTTTACTACGTTTTTTTATGGGAAGATTTAATAATGATGTATTAAATAGGCTTGTACCTAGTTGGTCTTCGTGGTGGGGTGGTGATATGGAATTATGGAGAATGGAGAATAGTTGCTGCTGGAAGGAAGGTTACCTACTCCTGACTCTGACTCAATTTACATGATGCTTGCGTGCCAACTTAACTTGGGAAAATGAATATTCAAGACAAAGACAAGGCAACAGCATAATATTTCGGGCTGGCAAGGCGAGTGAGTGGGATGTTAAGGTTCCCCCCATATCCCATTCATTCAACTAAATTTTTACTGGTCCAAGGAGGGAGGGGAGGGGATCGTGATGATAGGATGATGGCAAAGGAATTTAAATGAGATGTGCAACTTCCGTTTTAATATAGGGGGCCCCAAAAATAAGTTCATGAGTGGAGTACGAGTACAGTACAACACGAACATATACAGACAGACACCGGAATTCAAAGCCAAGCCACTCACTCATTTTCTAGCTTCTGCTCCAGCCTACGGTTCACAAGTACTACTTACTCATCTTTGGTCACGGCATCTCATAAAATCTTGAGAGGAATTAAATTTTCCTTTTGTTTATGTATATGACTTTGGCATCACTAGTTAAGTAAGAGTAAGAGTCGAATTGTTCCATTGAATGTAACCTAATAATATGATACGAACGATACGTTGCCTTGAGAGGCTCCTTCATTTGAATTTGTAAATGTTTAAATTGGGAATCCGCCGAGAGATGCTCCAGCTCCAACTCCATTCATGGTGCTAGCTCTAAAAGTACACTTGTTGTAAATTGTAAGGTAGACACTTTCGCTTTCCTAAATTAAAAGCATTTTCTGCCACTCTCTGTCACTTTAAAAACTACACACTGTAAACGTGCGTGTGGCATAGATGAGATGTTCAAATA
>JAQIXQ010001056.1:0-17867 GCA_034700485.1 Pseudosinella alba
AACTGAACTTGAAACCACGTATCTATCATGAAAGACTAATTTTGATGCTTTTGTTGCTCATTTGCTTCCTTAATCATTATCATTATCCTGATCTTGGCTAGAATTTTAAAGTCAATGTTTACATTGAATTTGTCAATGGGCAAGTGTGGTTTTTAATTCCTGACTTCAAGTTTGAGTAAACAGTCCCAACTTGTTTTTATTGGCATGGATGAAAATAACAATTTCAACTATTAAAATTATGTATGTATTACTAAATTAGGATATTATCATGTTCCATTTTCTGCCGAACTGGTACTCTGTCCCATTCTGAGTTATTTTTTTTTTGGAAATAGTCAAACAATTTCAATCTGGTAGTTGATTTGGGAGGAGGAAGTCCAGTCCTGTTATGCTGATGAACAAGCATGATATAAAAGACGGTGTGATTTCTGGATTGTCCGTCACTTACCTGGAGGATACGGTACAAGGAGATGCAGACTCAGTTATTATTTACCCCTTTATCTATAATTCTGTGATTTTTCCTGGCTTCCCACCCCTCATCCAGTCATGCTTCACCAGCAGCTTGTGCTCATCCTCTTCTCTGCGGTCCTGGCAGTGGTCTTCAGTGGAGGAGCCAGGAACACTCGACAGGCTTCTCCTGCCGTCATGTACGGCCCTCCCGGATTCACTGCAGGGGTGCCACTTGGCCAATCCGGGGGCTATGGGGGTGCTGGAGCTAGCTGTCGCAGCTCAAACGTGGAGGACAACAAACGACTGGTTTGGGCCTTGTACAAAAATGTATTTGTGGAAAAGCATTTTGAGACGGTGGCCGAATACTTTGACACAAACGTGATCGAGCATAATCCAATGTTCAGGGATGGGGTTGAGGGGCAGAGGGAGTCGGGGAATAGTGCGGCAGCGATGTCCAACTTCCAGCTAAGCGATACTCAGAGGATGAGTGGTGAAGGGGATTTCGTATGGGTGCACTACAGAATCGATGTCCCAGGTCAGGGGAGGTTTGCGTGTGTGGACATATTTAGGTTTAACTGTGAGGGGAAGATTCAAGAGCACTGGGATGTGTGTCAGGATACTAACGTCATGTCCGTGAATGATCATCCCTTCTTTTAAACAAAAAATGGCAGGCTATCTCTTGACTACTAAAAATAAAATATTTTTGCCATTTAATTCAAATTTACTATATAACTAATTATACTTCCTATGCAATTCACAAAATACAAAGTACAACAATTTATTCTAATTACTCTCTAATTAAGTAATTAATCTCTTAATAAACTAAAACTACAAATATATTAGTAAATAAATTTTATACTTCTTATTTTGAATGAGGATGCTACATGAGGACTGAATAAAACCGATATGGAAATTCAGACAAGTTTTGCATTTGCATCGAAATCGACCAGTTTACAATGAAATTTTTTTTAATGGAGTGAAGTGTAGTTTTTTTAATTGCATGCTTGCACATTGGCTTCATTCTAATCAAATTTACAAGCTAATGTACAAATAGGGCTAATCGTAAGTACTATAAAATGCAAGTAAGGATTTGATTGTTGTATGTATTTGATTTAGTCAAGTTATGTTATGTTGTTTTGTCTGACATGTCGCATTATTTGCATTTCATATGACAACAGCTACCAATTTATCATCATAATTAATTTTCATTTCCTGACGTACTGACACTGACATGTAAACATATTATGAACTGAAAAATGACGGATATAATAAAAAGACAAACATCTAGCAACATATTTAAACTATTGGCGCATATCACATATTGCAGACATTTAAAGTCGGAAGCATATATTCCGGATAATAGTTAAATTTAAAAATATTTAAAAAATAGCCCCAAACTTAGTATCGAAATGCGACCAACCCCAGTTAGAAATATGTGGAAGCAACCAAGGTAAGTTGGTATTTCACGATAAGTTCTGGTCATACTTCAGACCGCATCAAACCATGCTGATTTCACCACTTCCCCTAATAAAACTGCATCTTCGGATGCTAACAGGAGCAACAATATGCCCATATGAATGGCCATTAACCGAGAAACTACCAAGGATAATCAAGTCCAACAGGAAACGGCGTCGTTACTATTTGACTCTCCTCCTTCATGGTCTGTATGGAATGGTCACGTTGTCCAACTATCTGCTCACATTGGACACACAAAGGTTATCCGACAAGATGACTTCACTTCTCTTTCTTTCAGGGACGTTGGTCTATATGATCCTCAGATTGAATATGGTACTGGATGAAAATGGTCTCGTTGAGGTGATTAGCTCCTGCCACCAGTTTGAAATAGTTAACCAATTTGGTAATGAGTTTTCTAAGATTTTTATCAATAATTTGAAACTTAATGGTGACATGACGATACTTATGCGTATTTTTTTATTTCACAAGGATCAATCGGAATTGCTGTAACCGTCACAAAGCTGATACAAATTTTGGGGATCGTCGCTAGCTTTACCCTCCCAGCATTTATTGGGCTAATGCTTTACGTAAGACCTTGTATGCCACCATTCTTGGGGAATGCCATTCTCCCGATGTTGGGAAGTCACTGTGATAATCAAGTCGGTGGAAGTTGGGGATACCTCGCTGTTAGACAGATGGCCATGCTGATTGATGTCTACATTTGGTTCTGCATGGTGTCCACTGCAGTATGGGTGGTGCATTCGTTCAGATCCAATGCTTGAAGGAATATTTGGGTTATGCACGGGTACTGTTAAAAATCAGCCATACAATGTCCGGATCTATCAAGGAATATCAAGGATTTCACGTTTATCGACAGGTCCGACTCTTGGGGGGAACTTTCAATGAGGCTTCCCAGGCCCTTCAGATTCCAGTAACGATATTCTCTAGTTGGGTGGGTACGGTGGTGTGCCTCTATACTAGCGTAAAATTGCGAGGCTCGATCCCCATGCCAGGATTTACTTTCTTCAGGGGGGGATTGGTCACTTGTCTCTGCGTAATATTTGTGATTAGGGTTGCGGCTGGGGTAGTTGCTCAATCCAAAATGTGTGTGGAGGTGGCAAAGATTAATTGTTGTGGGGGTGGGCGAAGACAAAGAGCTCTCTGTGTTAGGATGGCGAGATCTATGGGGGTGGTCAAGGTAAAGTTCGGAGCAACCAACTATGTTGATGAGTTGACCCCATTCAATCTAGCAAACCATGCGCTGAGCACTTGTGTAAATATGATGTTGCTCCGCTAGAAGTTTGGCTGACATTTAGAGATCCTATAAATTGAACATGTTCTTCAAATGACATTCCCCATTATTAGGCTTATTAGGATTATTTTTCGTCCCTAACTAATATGCTTATTAGCCCATGCTCAAATTCACGATAAATGTACTGCAATTACTAGTTATTTGATCGAATATTGATCATGTTTATCTGACAAAATCTTATCTGAAAACTTTATATTTGGACGGAAAAAATTCGTATTCGTAATTGGTCTTGCTAATCCTTCAGTCCACATATGGAATTAACTGTAAATGATTGATTCTTTCGTTAACTAGAAAAAAACATATTGCGGGATAGTGGAGATAGCCATTACTATTGACTTTCTCTTGACTCACTCATGCGGCATCGGCTATCGGCACGATGTAATATGTGCATATATTGTTTCAACTGGTAAAGTGTCCTGTTAGTAAGTGAACCTGCTAATTGCGTCAGCTTTTACTTGTACCGGTTGCATGTAACATGCGTCATTAACAAATAATTTGTCATAACTTGTAATAAAATTGCATTTGCTTAAATATTTTATCGTCCTGATTGTGTTATTTATCCATTGTCGTTTGCTCAAACAAGCGTCCAAATATCATGGGAATGAACATAAACAAACAAAGTGTGCATATTCATTCAAAACAATTTATTCTAAGTTATTTGTTGTTCTGTTTGTGTCGGGTTTCCATACTAGCTCATATGTATATATCCAAATTAATGGGAATGCAAGTATGATTTAAAAAGCATCTCTTAATTGCATATGATATTGAGGATGTCTGTGATGTCGGTTTCAGTTTATCTCGTGCTTGTTGGCACTGATTGTTTATCAACATTGATAATAATCACAAAATACATTGTAAACTTTACCTGGAATTAATAATTTTCAGCCAACCTCAACCCATCTCCTACCTGACCAATGGTAATAAAAAGAAGATTTTTTGTTGTACTGAGTAATCAGTATTTTAAACACGTGAGTAATTTAAATATATGAGACCTCAACATCATGTTTATCCCTAATATGATGCACAACGCAACACAGTGCAAATCATTTATCAGAAGTAAAAATATGCTTAGGTAAATACGCTGTCATAATCCATATATATCGCTGATTAATTCCAAATTGGGACAGCCCGTCCCATACTCAATTCTTCATAATTGCAAATAAGTGATTTGCTAAGCACCCTGATAAGAAAATGGATCAAGCTGTTTGCTTGAATCTGATAATTTGACGTTTGATTAAGGGGGAAGGCATCCGGACCACAAGTAAGTCACATTGTCGTCATTCATTGCAATACTGAGACCAGCTTTGTTCAATATGCAAGGTATAATACCAAACATATTTTGAAAGTATCCTTGTAAAAAAAAATCTGACAATAAGTTATTGCCATGACGCAGTCAACAAATAATTCACTTCTTATTTTAATTGTCCGGCACATTAAGGATCACTTAAGACGTGGGCCTGTCAAACATAGTTCATGTAGTAAATTTATTCACTGGTTCATTGTCTACATTTATTTCTGCATGGTCTATCATTCATATTGCATGAATGTGGATGGACAAGCGCAAAACCAGAATCTTACAACAATGTGCCGTTTCAGTCTAACTTACAAAAGTAGCGGGTTAGTAAATTAATAGCAATCAGTCAAACTTTCATTTAGCCCATGAAATGGATTTCATATTATTTTATGTCGCAGAATTAATTTATTTCTTCTATTCTAAAAGACAGTGTTTGACTATTTACTTTAGAAGCTAACTGTATTTTTCTGAAACAAATAGAACCAGGATAGCCTGCCAAGTTGCCAATGTCGTTAGTGGTGGATGCAACATCTACACCTCCGTCACTATCCCAAATCTCCCAGAGAATAATGAATTTGGGGAGGTCCATTGTAATTCCACGGCCCCTATTGACTTATCCTTTGTTGGGTATCAACTGGACGACTTTGCCAATGTGAGTTTCATCCGGTATGCAGATGACTTGTTCAACTATAACAGCCACATATATTCAGTGAGCTTTCACCTAAATGGGATAAGTGCAACAAGGAAGCTGATATTCACCTCCATTCATAATCGGGCAGAGGAAACTTTTTTCAATGTCTTCAGACCAGGTACGATATAAATATACTTATTCGTGGCATGTATCTAGCTGTATGTTACGCAATTTTTCCCATAGTAATTTGCTTTCTTCTTAGGACCGGACATATTTTCTACTAATTTGAAACCTTATCGCGATGATATATTGAACGAAAACGTCCTACTTCCCGTGAACCAGACAGCTCAAGGAAAAATACAAATTCCTTGTATTCCAAATGACAGGGATGTGTCCTTGACATTGTTTGAGTGTCCACCAGAAATGTTGGAAATGAATAGGACGGTGAAGAACTGGGAAGGGATTTTGATTAACACTCAAGATACGGCAAACAACCAAAGTGTGGATCCCACCGGAAGATATGTTTGTCTTGCCAAGGATGAGAAAACTAATCAAGAGGAAAGTGTCAACTTCCAAGTTTACCCTTCTCAAGGTTAGCAATCATTTTCATTACCTAAAATAGTAAATGGGACAAGCTCCTGATTAGATAAAAAAAATTTTTTGTTAATTTCAGATAAAATATTTTCCCCATCAACCGACAAGATTTATCTTCTAGATGATTCGGTTTATAAAGTAACTTGTAGATATAGCGAAAAGATAAACGTAAGGGAGAATTTCACTGCAAAGTATTACTTTAGAAGGGGCTTCCATGAAAATGACATGCTCCAGCATGAGGCATACCTTGAGGTAACCCGAACTGAAATTGGAAATTCTGGACAGATTACATATCAGACGGAAGGGGAAGAGGTTATCACGACATGGGAAATTCACAGTTTGGGTAAGGAGCGTATTTTTTTGTAGGGGAAGTGCAGAATTGTCTAGGTCATTTGTTAAAGTGCTTTCGTATTATTATTTTAGACTTACGAAACAATTCAGTTCTACACCTAAATAATTTATCGGATCATCGGATTTCCTGCCAATCCAACGAGTTTCCACTTGACCAAATTCAGCTCCAGATGGTGTTCTGTCAAGGGGAGACGGAATGCAAACTTAATGAATTTTGCTTTGATGAAAAGGTAAGTTACCTGGAAGGAAACCACGTAGAGCGTTAATACATAACCTGTTAAAATTAATTAGCAAATGTATGATCTTGACCTATTCAGTTTGTGCGATTTGTATTATAATTTTTTATAGGAATTAAAGAAAGCAGCTTCCAACAGGAGCAACTGCTTAGCAACGCTGGAAGGCGTGCCCTGTAATAACAACAGTAATTCTAAGTGTCTCAACTTGCCCCAAAACAATTCTTCCGTGTTTTACTCGCAGGGCATGATCCGCTGTTCTGTAGGGACCTACATTTACCAGACCAACTTTGTAGTTGGATTTGACAACATATTGTGTAACTAAATTATTTAATGTATTACATTGTATTTGTAAAAACACTTTAATCACGTTGGTATTCTCGGTATTCTTTTGATTTAATTGGAACGTTTGTGGATTTCACTAAACATTTTATTAATTGTTTTGAAGATATGAACTGGAGGGATGCTCCCATTCATGCCTTGATTGATGTGTCCGGCCCAAATAATACCTTCCACCTTAATACATCCCATCCATTTGTCTGCCGAGCGTCCAAGTTTTTCTCGGATGGAATGCTGCAGTGGATGATAAGACAAGTTGAAGGCTCTGAAGTTATCCTGTCACAAAGTACGGAGAAAGCCAAATTATTGATGCATTTTATGAACTCAATAGACAATTATAATTTATGTAAATATAGCTAATTGACCATTTCCTTAAATATTTTTTAAAATTTAGATCGTGTAAGGGACCTCTACAAGGTCCATGCAACTGACCGGGACTATCAGGCGTACACGGTGAGGGAGAGTGAAATATTTTTGAAGGGTTCTAGCCCGGTTGAGGTGGTCTGCATGGTCCCCAAATGGAATACGAAGGACTGGTATAATGTTAGCAAAGCCATTACCTTTACAGGTAATTAAATAATTTAAAAAATACTATAACGATGTATTTTAAATGCTACTAAAAATGTAAATGTAGAACTTTTTATCCGTATGTAGTTGTTAGTGATCCAGATCCTGAAACCCAATCCAAGCCCATAATTATGATCGTGGGAACATGTTTAATTGTCATAATTGTCCTTCTTGGAGTCGTCCTGTTTGTCATGTGGCGCTGGAAAATGGCATCGGTAATATACAAAGACTGGCAACAGCAGTAAACATTTGTGAACCTGTCAATAATTGCTTATCAATCTCGTTACTTCAATTTGGCATTGATTTTATTTCAGGATATCGTCCGAAATCTTACAGAGAAAGAAGTTCAGGAATTCGTGGAGGGAATTCCCAAAGCGAAGGATAAGACTCCAGAGCTGGATGCCCATGAGCTGGTGGATTACTTGGCGTATGACAAAAGCTTCGAGATCTCGCGGGACAAGCTGTTAATTGGTTAATGTTACACTCTTTCATATTCATATTATAACTTGATAGCATGTAATATTGGACTGTGATGAAAATTTAAAAAGTATCCACAACTCTGATTATTTTTTTACAATAGAGGAAAAACCTGAAAATGTCCTGGGCCGAGGCGCTTTCGGAATAGTTTACAAAGCCAGAGTAGAAGGAATTTACGGGCTCGTGGCAGCAAAAACTGTGAATTCTGACGATTGCGATGTTGCTAATTTTAAGGGCATGCTGCGGGAGTTGAAAATGAGGATTTTTATAGGAAAGCATCCAAATGTTGTAGGCCTAATTGGGGCTTGCACAGAGAAGATAAGGGAAAGTAAGTTGAATCTTTACTCTTATAATGTTCAATTAAAGGAACATAATTTAATGAAATACAACAACAGACATTCACTATAAAATTATCTATTCTTTAACCCACCCTAGAGCAATTGTATATCATTGTGGAGCTTTGTGAAAAGGGAAGCTTGGAAAGTCACCTTAGAAATAACAAGGGCTCCTTCGTTGATCTACTAAATCCGACTCTCACAACGTAAGTTCATTCGCTTATAATATTCTTATATTTATAACTTCTTAATTATGTGTTTAAGTTTATGTTTAAGCGTGTACCCGGGGAAATATAATTTTAATGAATTTTGTAGGTATACCCTATTATCCTTTTCAACTGCATCTACCTCATCAATAAACAGTGATGACAAGGAAGGGGATGTGATTACCACAGCAGATCTGATAAGGTGGTCATATCAAATCGCCCATGCAATGGAATATCTTGTGGAGCAAAGAGTAAGTCAAATAGCTTCTGCTACCATCCAAATTAATATATGATTATTGCAATTCCTCTGTGAAGTCTTAACTCTAGAGTAAATAGAGATCATCAAGTTCCTTTCATTACTCATTTTTATTTTCCCTAGGTGATCCACTCAGATTTAGCTGCTCGTAACGTGCTCATTGACTTTAACGACAATGCCAAGCTCACCGATTTTGGCTTATCTCGCCGGCTATATGACTACACACAATATGTCAAGACGCACCAAGAGGAGCGCCTCCCATGGCGATGGATGGCAATCGAGTCCTTAAAAGAATTAAAATTTTCAACTCAATCGGATATTTGGGGATTTGGTAAAATTCCTTAAAATACTTGCAGATAAACAAGGCATGAGCGAGATAATTTAAAATTTAACACTTTGTAATTATTTATACAGGAATTTTATTGTGGGAAATATATTCCCTCGGGGATATACCATATCCGGGGATTGATTGGGGGTTTCATTTTGTAAATCATCTAGAGAATGATTTGAGACTTGTTAAGCCGCCCTTCTGCACAGAGGAAATGTAAGCTGTACTAATATCGGTACATTTTACAAAGATTAATTGCCTTGACAATTAACGTTGGTAATAATTTTTAATGGACAAATTGTCCTACCTTGTCCAATGCATAGATACGATCTGATGACTGATTGTTGGGACATGACCCCAGAAATTCGACCATCCTTCACCATAATTAGTCAGTTCTTTAAGGCCATGATGGAGTCGTCGCCTATTGCTGAACCTCAGGAAAGACAGGAAGAAGTAGTCGATCCTGTAGAAAATCCCGCTTATCATTCATTATCAACCGTGACCGATCCAAATCAACTCAATATTAAGAAGCGCTCCAGATCTAATCCAAATGAAAATGAAGTTGCCTCGGGATATTTCCAGTTGGAGAGTTTAAATTGAGATCAGAGGAATGAATTCCTTAATTGTTGTGAGATGTAAATATTTTTTTGGGATGAGATTTGAATTCTGGTGTCCACAAAATAATAAAAAATTCAAATGTATCAAATAAATGCATTTGCTATTTATGATTGAATTACAATTCATGCAATTAAGGTTCCCTTCTTCTGATTTCATAATTTAGAATTTATTTTATTGACAATGTAATTAAATCCATTTCAATTTAGATGTTATAATCAAATATCTTGCCCGGCCGTGGTGGTAGATTTATGGAGGAATTTTGTGATTCTGATTCGGAGTTGGAAGGAGTGCGGAGGACTTGTCAGATTACTCTTCAGCGTCATCTTCCCCATCATCATCCACGAAGGAGCAGACCACACATTGCTGAATGTTGCGGGCCAAGCAGCGGCACTTCATTTGACCGTCTTCGGTTTCATGCTTCACCTCCCAATCGCTTTTGGCAGTGCACTCGTCATTATAAACGGCTGGAGGGGGAGAGATAAATTTTCATTAATTTTTAAATAAATCAAGTTCAAGAAAAGTATTTAAATCTATAATTAATTAAGTATGTTTGACTTACTGTACGGATTCCCATCTACGCATTCCCGCTCATCCTCTTCCTGTGCTACTACGGCAGCCACGACGAAGAGGGCCAGGATGGCGAAGAGTTGGATGGAAACTTTCATTTTGACAATGTTTGGAGTTGGAAATTATCCCTTTTTGGGAATTGGATTTTTTTTGTTGAGTTCGGAATTCTTATCACCTTCTAACTTTAGAGTGGATTTAGATTACGAATTAGGGCGAACATTTATACAAAAAAAATATTGGTTATTTGTAATATGCCTGACCCGGATTTAATTTAATTTGCAATTTTTTAATAATTCATTAATTATCCTTAATTACTTCGGCCACAAACGCATGTTTATCTTTTCTGATTGATGTACAGGACGCGATATTTGCAGGCTGTTCGAACATATATTCGGATTTTATCAATAAGTTATGATGATGGTCTTTTCATCATTTTCATAATCACCTAAATGACCTCGCAATCAGTGTTGCTTAATACCCTTGCAAAAAGCACAATTTTAATTACATGCCACACGCCCTCTCTGGAACAAGGATACGTGTGCACACACGGCCTTCAAACATGTCTAATCATAGGAATGTTTCAAGCTATGACCGCAAAAAAATTGATGAATTGGCACTTAATTATATAAGAGGATTTTAACTTGACAGTTTGTTATGGCAAGAATTTTAAGTAACGAGATTCCAAACGTCGGTTAGAAGGACTGGCAATTAATAGCTGTATTAATGTGTGTCAATTTATAAATAAATCAAGTGGAAGTTTTGGATGAAAACTATATTGAAATTGTTGATAGGTCTCAGAATGCCCCTTCAATAATATTTTTTACCATAGGACATGACATGATGCATCAGTGTAGCTTGCAAAGGGAAATTGAGTTATGATATTAGAGCTTACAAAAATACTTTGGACTAATGTAAATAATATAAGTTTTGACAATAATATTAATCAATTCAAATATGGATATTGTATGGGAATTGAAAATAAATATCGATTGGATTACATATATAGGCATACGTATTGTTCATGTTCGTTCATTCTGGTCAGGTTAATAGTTAGAATAGGAAAATTACAATTTACAGGACTTAATTACATTTTCAGGTATAATTCTTCTTCCTTATTCTAATTATTCGTGACCGCCATACATTTAATTTTAATAAGGAGCAGTTTCATATGCACACTGCATATAGATAATTGTATGCCTAATTTTATACAAGCGAAGCTGTGTTGTAAAGCTACGCTGCTCATCAAAGCCATTTCTCAAATTCGAAGCCAGCGTTTTGGGACTTTGGAATTTTAATTTCCATTTTTGCATGCTTAAAGTAGGTATTTGTATCGGTATCCCCCTTTCGGTTTGATATAGGTAAGCTATATCGATCAGAATTCTGATTGACATATTACGTTCAATGTTAAATCGAAATTTATTTCAGTTGCACGTGTTTGCGTGTGCGGACAATTATATGAATATGGAATAATATCTATGATAGATAAAAGCCAATTAAGTTCTGGCTTAAAAGTATTATAATTGGGATAAATGCCGTTGTAACCATTCCGTCTCTGTTAAAAATCAGTCCACCATCAAAAGTTCGTTGACTATTACCACGTTATTCCTGGGTCAGTTATTCTCTTGGGATGATTACATAGTCCTTTGGTTTTCCAGAAAATTGCCAAAACAATGGTTTCCTTATCGAGCTTGCCGATTCCCAATCCATCTGTGATCATTTGCTTTCTTCAACTATTATTTACAATCTACACCCTTGAACAGTCAAATATACTTAATTTGAATCCGCATTTAAATTCATTTGAAAAGTGTAGCGTGCTGGTACTCATCAATCACGTCCAGTCACAGAAGGTATGTGTCAATATACAATACCTATGCCAATAATTAAATTGATTTTGATTTTATAAATTGTATCTGGCTTGTGCAGAAAGACGCTTCGACGTTTTGGCAGGGTTCATACGACTTGGAGAAGGTGGTTGTCCCGATCTCCCTCACCAAACACGACTATGTCCCATTCCTAAATCTACAGCAGAATTCCAGTCTTCTGTTCGAAAATACTTGGCATTTCTGCAATAACTCTGCATATGTGTTGAAGGATTTTCCTGAGCTTGGTTACAAACCTCCACAGACACTAAATTGCATGATCGTCGTCTATATCGAGCCATTCCCATGTTCCAGATGGTGGCACAAGCATGACACTTGCTTTGGTGTCACTTCCCCCAACTCTCCAGCCATCATCTCCAACTTTCTCTATGTTCACCGGAAACTACCAGAAATAATATTTAATCCAACGGATGGCTTGCGATTGATGAAATCCTTTATGGTGTTCATCTCCCTGAGGAAAACATCGGGCAAAATGGGTATCGGCTTCCCAAATGAATTCTACACTGATATCCTGAGCTACGTTGACAGTCTATATCAGCCCGGATTTCAAGCTTGCTTTCTAGTTACGATCATCAACACCCCTGTCAAGTTAGTGTTTGAGTTACAACCCTTTCAAAGTGATAAACTAAACGTGGTCAAAACAATCAAGATATTGACATGTGTCGATCATACAAACTTATTCAGTAAGGCAAGCAAGTTGTGTCAACTCCCAGGAACAAGTTTAGATGGTGCCCTAGCAGAGCAAGCACGAAATTCACGATACATGTTTTGCATGAGAGATGCAATTTGCACAAAGATGGACTATCCCACAGCAATTCCCCACTATTTGGGAGAGCCTCTGAGTTTAAAGCATCTGGAAACAGTGAGAGATCAATGTCCCATAAAGCGGAGGATGCAGCTGACCCAAAGTGAATCCATCTCCAGCAAGACTCAAGGAGCAGTCCAGGCTACTAAGGATGATAATGAATCTACTACAACATATGCAAGCATTTACCCCACAACAATTTCAAATTTTGGGTATGGCTTGGGTGTCCCAAGAGTACAAGCCGATTACATGTTTCCAAATTCCACTGAGCTCAATTGGAAAAAACAAGCTCTGTTTGCCAAGTTCACAGCGCAGTTCGTTAGCGCCACGGAAATAGATCCAAGATCCGAACTGGTGTATAGCGACCCCTCCAAAAGTAGTGATGTGCCGGGTATGCAAAGTCCCCGGGTACCCGGCAGGGTGCCGGGTATTGCCGAACTTTAGGTCCGGCCGGACTTTTTCTGAAGTCCGGTGCCGGACCGGAACAAATTCATATACTTTGGCCAATTCAACGACATTCAATGAAATTCGCTTGAGGTTGCATGCTTAACTTGTGCATGTCACATGCGCTGCATAAAGCATAACATAAACCTACCCCTTCACATAAAACTTCTTACAGCCAGCTTTAAATACTTTTGGCAATTGGGCCCTTTCCCTTTCTTATAAATATTATTCATTAATATTTATATTTATCAGCGATTCTTCTGAAGCCGGTCAAGTAAATTAATGAATACGTAATTGTAAAAGTGCTATAAAAGTGACAAATCAGAAAATTAGCTAATTAGCAATGTCTGAAGGCCTGTCAGCTGGGGGGACCGAAGAGGTCGGTCAATCCGAGAATTTAACCACTACATCCGCAAGTGAAGAATGGATTTCCCCGAGTGAAGGTAAACAGTTAGAGCATTTATAAAATAGCAGATAAGAAAATATAATTAATAATTATATTATTTAATTTTCTTAAAATTATCATTTAATCAAATCTACTCCACCTATAAGTTAAATTACTAATTAGTTAATTGTTAGTTTGCTTGTTTAATTTTTCTCAATCCAGCCGCCATCAAGGCAAAAAGCAATGTGTGGACGTATTACAAAGTGCTGAAAGGGAACCCTGCACTTGTCAGGTGCACACTATGCCTCAACAAGTTAACTCGCTCCATCGGTCGGGATTCCAGCACCTCAACAATGACTCGTCATCTAAAAGGACAACATCCCATCCAGTTCAGCGGAGTGACCAGCACCTCCAAACAGAATGTGGAACATCCCGCACCTGGAAGCCAGCTTACTCTTCCCGACACATTGGAACGTGTGAAGGTGTGGGATGATAATGATCCGAGGGCTGTCAAACGCCACTATGCCATTGGAGAGATGATAGCTGTTGACATCCAGCCCTTCAGCGTCGTTGAAGATGAAGGTTTCAAACGAATGCTTACATTGTTTGAGCCCCGTTACGACGTAAGCAAATAATTAGAGCCAAGAAATCCCCCATACACCCTCTTTATCAGATAAAAACTAAATTAAAATTTTATTTTAATGTCAGGTACCTAAGCGGAAGTACTTTAATGAGAGAATTGTCCCGGATATCTACAAGCGGACATTGCTTAAATTGACTTCCATTCTCAAGGAAGCTGAATGGGTCTCTATCACTTCAGACGGTTGGACTGCGAGGCACTGCAACCACAGTTTCCAGTCCTTGACAGCACACTGGGTGGACCAGAACTTCGAATTGCAGGAAGTGTTGGTCGCAGTAAAGCATTTGGAGGAAAGGCACACTGCAGAATATTTGGCGGAAGTTGTCCTCCAAATTCTAAGTGAATTCGGCATTAAAGAAAAGCTCCACTTGTTGGTTCGGTAAGCCATGTTACGTCTATAGCATATTCCCGTAACTAAGCTTTTTAATTGGTTTCCCTAAATATAAATCTATTATATTTGTAGCGACAATGCACAAAATATTGCTGCCTGCGGAAACATAATGCAAGTGGACCACACATCATGCGTCTTACACAACCTTAATCTCGTCATCAAGGATTCCATCAAATGTCAGCGTAGTGTTAATGACATGATCAAGCGGTCACGTTCCATTGCTGGACATTTTGGTCATTCATCAATTGCATGTATGCGCCTGAAGAACTATCAGAATTTACTGGGGATGGATGCCAATCATGTCATCGTTCAGGACGTAACGACGAGATGGAACTCGACTTTCTACATGCTCCAGAGATTGCTCGAGCAAAAACGGGCCCTCGTAATGTTTTCGTCAGAGGACACTTCCATCCCGGAGTTATCAACTAATGAGTGGAATCTGCTCATGGCGGTAGTATCCATCCTGAAGCCATTTGAAGAGATGACCAAAATACTGAGTTCTGCACAAAGTGTCATTTCTGACGTTATTCCAACTGTTGCCATCCTTCGGGAGTATTTGGGGAAACAGGATGCTACCCACAATGGGATTGGGACGCTGAAGACGGAACTTCTCAAGAAGTTAAACGAGAGATTCGTCGATATCGAGACGCAAGATTATTTCACATTTTCCTGCCTTCTGGATCCAAGATACAAGGACTCTTGCTTCTCGGAGTCGGTTGATGTGGACTCAGTTAAGGATCGTCTTGCCCAAGAAGTCCAGAAGGCACAACAATCGACCAGACCCGAGCGTTCCATGAGAGAATCGGAAGCATCAGCAAGTACGTCGGCACCTAGCAATGTCATTGGCGCTAATGCGAATCCACAACCGTACGGACTTCTCCAGTCTACTCATCATTCTATCTGGCAATGCTTTGAAACGATAAAATCTAAACGTCCAAGAATGGAATTAGCGGAGGCTGTGTCTGAAGATGAAGCCAGGAAGCAGATAATTAAAAATGAATTAGACTCGTTTTGCAACATTGAGCTACTCCCAATATTCCAAAGTGCAGCAGTGGACAATCTGGAAAAACGTAAGCGGACCAATCCGTTGGAATGGTAGAAACAGAATGCTAGCTTATTTCCTGCCCTTTCCAAGTTTGCTAGGAAGGTTTTGAGTGCTCCACCGAGCTCAGTGGCTAGTGAAAGGGTGTTCTCTGAAGCTGGTCACATTTACGAGGAGCGACGAAGCCGCTTGCTTCCCGAGACCGGAGAACGACTAATTTTCCTCCATCATAATTTAAAGAAATTAAAATATTCTTATTAGCTATACCTTATTCTTTAGTTAATTTGATTGTTGAAAAGCTACTTCTCTGTACCTTCTGTTAGTAAACAGTATTGTAACATTGTCAGCGTAGATTTTGTAAATTAAATAAATGTAACTCATTTACTTATTATTGTCGTATATGTATCATTCAGTTCACATAAGTATAAGTCCGGCCGGGTACCCGGCCGGACTTTTTTATTCAAAAAAATTAAAGACCGGTACCCGGGGGCCGGACTTTTTTTTGGGACCGGCACATCACTATCCAAAAGGGTTCACTATCTCACCTGCGTCCCATTCGGAAAACTTAGCCGATTGTCTTTGAACGGATATATTTCTGCATTTGACAGGAGCATTTGGAGCGTCCTTCTCACTTTTGCTGTGTCATATGGAATTATAATTTACATGTTGGAAGCTCTAACTATCCGATTTAAATTTTTGTCAGAAGCAGAATCAGCATCCTCAAAATTTCTCGACACTGTTGTAAACAACTTTATTTTCTGCTACCAAGTATTTGTCAATCAGGGTTTGGGTGTGCAAATCATCAGGGATTTTAAATTGATGAGAGGAGTTTGGCTGCTGACATGCATCGTTTTGTCCTATGCATATCTAGGCTCAAACATAAACCAACTGACGGCACCAATCTCACCAAAAAAGTTTGAGACGTTTGAGGAGCTATTTGGAAGGAAGTTAACACTCTATTCGCCCATGCCTTTCGGGAAAGAATTGGCGGCTTTTCTAAACACAAACAACGCCCAGAAATTAGGTAAGAAAGTGACATATTAACTAATATAATAATATTGCAATGATAAACGACTTTAATTCATGTTCTGATTCTGTATTTAGTTGACGCAGATCAAAACAACAACAAAACAACGACGGAAAACGTTTTTCAGAATCCGATCACCTCATTCCATACGTTCTTCATGAGGAAGGGGAATGACTCCCTGCCAAATAGAAGAATTCGAATTAACAGGATGTTCAGAGCCCCGGAAAATTTTAATGAAATGTTGGAGTATCTTTCCGGTGGCAAATATTTTCTGGATCGAATCAGTCAATGCAAAAATGAGTCGTATGTGGACTACCTAGAAAATGTTCAAATACTAGCCTTACAACTTGAACGAAATCTGTCCAAGTCAACCAAATATACCGCCAACGGTGGAAGGCGTCTCCCAAATGATATCTCAATTGGGAAGGAATCATATGGTCAAGCTGTTGAGTCGTTGTCTGTTGGGAATGTACCCTGGTCTCCGTCCCGAGTCCTGACCAGGATGGGCACCTTGTTCCATTCTGGGGTTCATGGGTTTTGGAATCGGTGGATGTTTCGATTGGACACCTGGAATGATAAGACATATCTAGCAAGAACAGAAAATAAAAAAATCCAACCAGTTTCATTGGAGAAGAGTAACACGGTTGGAATGTTCTACTTTTGATATCCTGTTTTGTATTTGTCGTTGAAGTAAGATCGATTGTTTATTTAAAATTAAGCATTTTATTGGCGAAGCTGCTGTCAAGAATAGTTGTAAAAATGAATAGAAGGGTATCTCAACGAAGAGCTGGAAATATGGTGATCCTAAATGTTAAACCTAGGTAATTTGGACAATAGTCTTCAAAAGATTATTTTTGGTCACAGTCACAGTCGCCCTCTCTCCAAACATGATCCCTAGGAAGGTCACATAATTACTGTAAACATGATATGTGTACAAGAAAGCCCCTTTAAACAAATTAATCCGCTTAGCTTTGGCACAAAACGTAAAAATCAATTTTAGTCTTAAAAAGCAATTATTGGTTTGTACTGCAAATTGCTTTAATTGACTGCAAATGTAATTCTTTCCATTGAACATTCCCAGGCGGCCATAATCGTTATGATCGTCACCTTATCGTTAACGACTATCGTTAGAAATTCGTAACTGAATCGTTAAGAATCGTTACGCAATCGTCAGCGATTTTAGAGCTATAAGTCAGTCGATTCGTAGAGGAAGCGTGACGATATCGCGACGATTTAAAAGGTA
>JAQIXQ010001057.1:0-17862 GCA_034700485.1 Pseudosinella alba
GGGTATCCTCGTTATGTAGGGGCGGTCGGGGCAAAATCCGGATTTTCTGCGCCCCCGGGCGTGGGCAATTATGTTTTCCCTAGAAATTATGCTTTTATGCTTCCTTAAATTAAACGCCCGTATATATTCATTTTGCTAAACTTTTTCTGTAATTTGGCTCGTTTTTATCAAATTTTCATCCATAACTTACTATATAAACCCAATAATAATTCCTGCCATATGATTTTCAAATCATTTGACTAAAACATTACAAATAATTGAGTATTTTAAGATTCTAAAAGAATTGTTGTGGGTTTTCGTAGTTCGGAGTTTAACTGTAACATGTATTTAAATTAAATTAGTGAAGTTTGTTCAAATTAAGCTTTGCATTGCCTTGATGATAATTGGGAAGAATTAAAGTTGGAGATATTTTATTTAATAAAAAACAAGTAACAGCTATGCACAATGCACAAGTAGATACTATAGTGGACCCAAACTTTTTTTTAACCGATTTCAACGCATGAGGTATCAAAATGACCGGAATAATCTCCTGAGTTCGAGTATGCACTTAAAGTACATTAAAGTTTAACCAATTCAAAGTAATGGCGGGAAACGTATTTTCTTGACAATGTGCTAAACAAATGACGTGGGGTATCAAAATGACTGGAATGCTCACGTGAGTAAGAATATGCCCTTAAAGTAGATTAAACTTTAGCCAACTCATAGTTGTGGCGTGAGATATAAATTTTGGGGAAATTCCGCTAAACATACGATGTGGGGTATCAAAATGATCCGCACAATAAGAGAAATATAATAAGAGAAGGCAAGAAGTAATTATTTAGTTAACTTTAATTGTAATTAAAAGTTGCAGTATCACCGGTTCCTAAGTTATTCAACATAATTCGATTCTATCTTTTTTTAAATTTGAGCTCTTTTTTATTCTTTTCAAACAGCAAGCAATATTTATTGAACACGAACAAGTCACTCAATCCATATCCATTGCAAGTTGCAAGTCAGCCATAGTCATGTACTCATTCATCAGTTCATCATAATCCTCCTTCCTTATCCAGAGTTCCAAACGAAAAATTAAAATTCTCAAAATGCCCCACAAAATTCATTATTCACTATTTATTCTCAAAGAGAGTATATAACCATCCCATCCTAACCATAACCCAGCTATGCTGAGATACGGTAACGAACAAATGTCAGTAGTTAGGTTGTATGCCTCTCTCATCTTTTTGCCTGCTTGAATGCATGGAATAGGAATGATGATATGGATTAAAATGAGGCTGCCGTGCGTGGGAGTAATTATACCATGCCATAGCTAAGCCATGCAGCTCTGTTTCAGCAACGGATTCGATCTCTCCTTTTATTATCCACTATCCACTCACTTCCCTTTGCTTGTTTGGATGCATGTATTGGATTGGAATACGACTAATATTTAGATATACAAACCTATATGCCATGCAATCATATAATCACCATTCCGCAATTTTCACCATTCTAAAAAGTTGAACTAAATTAGTTTATTCAAAAAGCACTTGTTGCAAGTGGCAACCCCAAGCATTTTATAGGTATGGCTGCAGCCGGCAAGATTTTGTAAAGTAATTCCATTTTTTCTCAAATTTTGACAGATTCAAATTACAGTTGATATGGTGCAAAAATAATGAGACACCATGAAGCTTTCACCCAAGATATGTAGCTGAAATGAATTGTAATTACGTACGTTAGCATTTTTTTTTGCTTTGTCCCAGAAAACAAATTGAAGAAGGATAAAAAGATAGTTGAAATTTTTGCACTGCAACTTATATTTAGCTATTTGACCCTTGTCTTAATTGAATGAAGCTCCCAAGCATCTTATGACTAATGAACATGGATATATTTAAGGATGCTATACGTAGCCATGGAAAATGAAATAATGGATTAAAATTATCAGTAAGGAACTTGAACCGATGAATAAATCGGCAAGAGGGTCCATGGAATCTACATGGGGAGAGGTTTGCCAACGTCAACGATGATGGCTGATGACGCTTGACACAAAATTAGTTATTGGGAGGTACATAGTCATAGTCAGCAGTGCATATCATATCTTGGTGTTTGATGTGAAATACAACAGTCACAGAGTTAGCAAATACTTAAGTTTTTCGACTGGCATGACTGGATGTGGTTGAGGATGCAGACTATTGCAAATTTATTCAATTAGATGACAACGAGGAAATATTATGAATGCCAAAAAGTTTAAGTCTACAGTGGCTCATTTGTTTATAATGCTTTTATTAAAGTTATTACAGCAGGTAATTTCATTAAATATAGACACATAATGTAGATAATTAGTAATTATGTGCGTATATTCGGTCGATTGATATATTTCATGATTCATTTAATTTGTAAGCAGTTGCACTAATTTCATATCCTACTTAACTTTGAATGAACTTGAGCTACATCTAATAATCTAGCATATATTTTTTATTTACAAGTATAAACTACACGCATAATTTATTCGGCAGTTTGTTGTCGTTGTCGTCTGCATCTGCGTCGGAAATAATCTATTTCACTTAACGGTTGGACATCGAACCAATACAATCCACGGACAGGTTTCCAATTCCTTGTAAGGTTTAAGTCAACTTTTGTCGAACCGGGATCATTTTTGGGGATAGATGGTAGTTCTCCAACAGCAACCGGTTGAATCTTAATTACTCTATTTCGCCACATCAATGCAAGTTCTATCAGTAAAATGGGCACAGGTGCAAGAATAGCGAAAAGCCAATACTTCATCACCCCAAAGTATACTGGTGGGGCAATCAGGGTAAACTCTTCCTTCAATCTAACTGTCCAGTCAAGAGAGTCATCCGAGCGATACATAAACTGCCGCCTCTGAGAAGCTGCAAACTTCGAGACATCCATGTTGATCTCTTGTGCAATGTTTAACTCCATCGAAGAATTGAAGTGAAGTAGCTTATCGTATATTGTCTCCGTATTTTTTGTTTTTTCCCAAATGTGTTCATACTTGTACCACCTTTGAAATAAGCCAGACTCAAAAACTTGTGACAGGCTGCGTAGAAATGTAGGTTGAAAAAAGTTTTTGTAGATGGTAAAAAATGTGACTCCCGCAAAGCCATCAACTGGATTCGACTTGGAAATCCAGGTGGAACTTAGCTTTCGGAAGCAATGACTTATCTGACCAATCATGTCATCATTGTCTATTATAGAAAACTTCTCCGGTAAAACAATTTCCTTTCCGGCAGTTCCCGACGTCCAATCTGTCAGAGCAGACAGTGCAAAGTCCTCCAGACTTGTGGCCAACCAAACTACTGTTTCCAACAGTGCTCTAGTGACTTTCGTTTGCTGGGACACATCAATATCTAACAGCTCGATGAAGCAAGGATACTCTGTGTTATTTTCCATGGTACACTTTTCAATTGTTCCTTTCAAAATCGTATCATTTGTCCACCCATTAACTTCTGAATGAACACTTGGCTCAATCTGATAGGACAGGGATGAGAACATCCCACCCTGGTACACCTGTGAGACCTGCATGACCACCAGATTCCACAAACCCCAAATGAGGATGAGGGTTCCCTTGTCGAGATTCGTGACTGACGAGTTCCCTGGTTGGTTGAGCAAGATGATGTTGAGCTGAAACCAGAGTTCCGGAAAACTTTTAGCTATTTCTGAATATGTCCAATTAGCTGGTACCGAGCTCCATGAGCGTTGCTTCATAGTGAATATCCCGGCCACAGACAAACTTGTGGCACTGAGCAGTAGACAAATTGTCCATCCAAAAGGTGCCATCATCCCACTTATTCGAGTGGCAGTTTTGAGCTGGCTCGAATCTCGAACTATTGTCAAGAATGAATATTTATATTCTGGATTCCCAAATGGGACATAACTATACTGCAGGGCTGAGTAATCGATCTCAAGGTTATCATAGGGGGATGATATTGCCGTTGATACTATGGAAATATGCTTCGGATTTTTAATGTAGGTTAAGTTAAGCTTACGACCAATTGTGAGCAATGTGCACTCTTCATAGGAGATTTCAGTAGCTTCTAATGCAACATATAATCGGCATAGTTCACTATTGTCGCCCATGGAACTAAAATTGGGATACCCACACTCGACGAATCCATTCTGCGTGTGACTATTGAGTGCATTCCAAAGTTTTTGAATGACGGCAATGCCTGACACCACTTGGGATGAAAGAGGCACATGCCCATACTCTTCTTCAAAGCAAGTCAAACAAAGCAGGTCCACCTGATTCAAGTCAGTGATATACATGAATATCAATCCGGAAACTTGAAACCAAATTAAGTCTTTCACTGAAATGTTTAGTTTTTCATGGGGCATATGGAATATCCACAGATACTCTGGTTTAACTTGTTCTGTCTCGTATCCTGATATTAATCGGTTGTCAATGGCGGAGTCCAGACTGAGATGCACAACACAAGGCGAAAGTTTGCGACGACCGGCGGATACATTGTGACCGCTCCCGCTGGCTACTTTAATACTTTTGAAGGCCATCACATCCGCCGTGAAAATGCTCAACAAGACGTCAATGACCTTAGAGTGGATGGGTTTAGCATCCGCTTGCGTTAATGATGAGATATTTTCATTTCCGGTGGGATAAACAAACGTAAAGGAACAATCCTGGAATATTTCCAGTGCGGAAGGGACTGATAAATGGGTTTGTTCCGCTGAAACCAGGATTGTGAAGATTATAAGCCTTTGTATGGCAACGACGCGGAGGTTTGCTTCCAAAATTCCGTTTGCCATATTTATTTGATTGAAAAAATCAGAGAATAAGTATTTCGCATTCTCAAACGCAATGTCTGCTTTGCTTCAGAGATTTTTGTAAAGCGTTAATTATGGGAAAAGTTAGCTATAACAATAGATGTTCGCTTCAAGAACAAAACGATGACTGAATGAGCTACACAAATATAAATCCTAATTGAAGCCAGCTTACTTTGCTGAATTAGGCGGAATAAATTTGATGTAAACAACCTGAAAAACTGAGTTCAAGGTTCAATGTATTAAGTTCATGTTTGCCGGAGGAAAGTACCTGAATGCGGAAGTTTCAACACCGAAAAATATGTTTATGACCTGAATTGTAACTTGGATGTTTTGTGACATCGACGTCGGCACGTTAGGCACATGCATATATAAAATACGCTGTTTTATCAAACTGCGCACATATTTTAACAAATTGGGTTGATAACCCCAATAAAAACTGAAATCTTTTATATGCAAAGAGGCCAGAGAGGGCCAACTCTTATGTGTTTGAACTAGATAGTTTTCCGGATAAGGCTTACATATGGAAACCATGTCACATAATATATTTGTTATGGATGGAAAATATTATAAGATTGCATAGGTAACTCAAGTTACAAAATATACCTAAAGCTGTTGAAAGAAAAACAGAAAAACTTACGCGAACGTCGACATCGTGGAGACATCACTGAATTTAAGACTGGTTGATTGTGAATTATTATTTACAAAAAAATCCTAAAGATCGTTTAAAATTTACAATTTGCAATTAATACAGCAGAATAAAATCAAAACATGACAAATATCTTTAAAATGCCTACCTATATTAAATTGACACTCGCTGAATTCTACACTATTTACCAAGCCGTCTCCCAAATCTCAAAATTAAAATTGAATTGAAGGTCAACTGCCAAAAATAAACCAACACTCCGCCCGGGGGTACAACTCCTTCTCCGGCTTGACCTTCACTTATGCCGTCGTCGAGTCTGCAGAGGATTTGGAGCCGGGGTGGAATCGACTCTCCTGTTTAACAATAAGCATTATAATTTAAAAGATATGAAATGTGATTAAATCTTAAGTACATGCTTTAGAACAGTCTATTTATCTTCGTGAAGAAAAGCTGGAGTTTTTCTTACATGAATCCGTAATCCATGAAATGATTTGAATGTATAATTGCACTTGATACATTTAAACTGTCGACCCACGTCCTTGTGGCGCTCCATCTAAATTAGCAAAAAATAGTTAAGTTTTCGAATAATTCCTAAATTCATTTTTAAATTGCCGACCGCATTTTAATATGAACTTGGTCCAGTTTTTACATGAAACATTAGGCTGGACAGCGACTTATTGGAGTAGCTGCAACTCTTGCATTTATGGACTGGGGCAACGTGATGCAAGTGCTTGGTGCCCTTGTGATGATGCCCCTCCTGTGTTGATTTAATTTGAGGTGATAAATAAAATGCGGTAAAATATCTTAATCATGCATTAAAGGCTATTTAGAATAATCATTACAATTAGCTAGAGCTTGATGATGATAGTTTTTTAAAGATTTGTTTTACATGAATCCGTAAACTCTTGAAAGTGGTGAAGTTGTAGTCGCATTGCCTGCATTTGAATGCTCTTCCTTCTTCCGAATGAAGCTTCATCTGATTTTAATTTAAAAAAAAATATAACTGATAATTGATCAGCTTAAATGTTTGTGGTAGTTCAATTAGGTTACACCTTACGTGATTATGGAGAAATTGAATTGCTGCGAAGGAATGACCACAATGGTTGCATCGATATTGCTTTGCTGATCTGCCTGGTTGGGGTTTCATAATAGGAGAACCGCCTTCAACATTTTCATCCACTTTCATTATCGATTTTGTTTCCGGAGGAATTTCCTTTCCATTCTGCTCCTCCTTCAATTTAGTGTGAACCGGAAGCTGGAAATGATTCAATTTATTCAAATCAATTCAATCCGCAAGAAATTAGCTGATACACTTTGTAACAATTTCGCACTAACATGTTCGATTAGCAGAGTGGGCTCCAAGAATGACTCGAAACAATATGGACAGGTATAGGTCCGTCTAGCCTGAGGAGAATGCTCTCCTTTGCCGTTCCCAACGTTTTTATCCCTTGATCCCGCATTTCGCAAATTATTTTGAGTTCCAACTGTGCCCGGGGCGGATCTTCTAAATTTGGAAAGGAGATGGTCGCAACGAGTCAACTCAAGTTTACATGGTCGCATCTGGAAACAAGTAGGTTTTCATAATAATGCAAAACTGTAACATGTCATTTATCTCACTAATCGGAAATGATTTTAAAGTGATTTTTACCTTCCTCAATGCCTGCTGAAATGGTGGCATATTATCTAATTCTTTCGCGTCCCGCTTAGATGTTTGCACTAATTTTAATAGAGCGCTTGAATCTTTTATCCCATGCAGATTTCTCAGCTGCAACAAATTTTATCATATTTGTTTAAACACGGTTACATTACGCTAACACAAATTGGAAATAATGTAAACTCTCAGGTCAATACACTCCTTACGTGTCGGAAGGCATGTGGCCTCAGTGTAAACGGTTGTTTGCACAGTAGGCAGGACATTGGACCAATCCTTTTCCCATGCACTCGATTTTCCTGTAATATCACCGATTCATTTAATTATTTCACCATTTTAACCTCCAAATTTGGATATGATTTAAGATAATTGTAAATTTTTGCTCTCATACGTGACAACTTAAGTTACTACACCTAAGGAAGAAGGACGGACACTGTTGACACTTCCATGGCTTATTTGAGCCATCCGTGTGAATTTGGGACTGAAAATCACCATCGAATGACGATTCAATCAAACTATTGTTGAGAATACATATGACTTGGGATGTATATTCAAAAAGTGGAACTCATTTCTTACATGGCGGACGAGGTCCTTCGGGAGCGTGAAAGATGCGCCGCATATTTCACATGTGCTTCGGGCCGATTTGTTGCCCCTCATCCGGTCTAGTTTTTGCGAAGTAGGTCTTCTTGGGTGATTTTTGGAATTGGGATGGACATTCCCGGCTTGAGGCTGAAGGCTCACAATCTTCCCATGGGGATTGTAAACTTGGTGGATTTCCAACTGTAAAAAAAGAAAGTTTTGCATGATAAGAAATTCCTCCAATATTACTGCTCGAAATGGGAGGGTGAAAAGGAGAACGCTTACATGTTTGATTAGTTCATCCCGTCCAGAAAATGTCTGAAGGCAGTAGGGACACTTCAATAATTCCCCTTTCGGCTTACAGGATGACAACGGAAAATGAGAATCACTTCCTGTTTCTGAAGTGGAATTCATCTCGTTTATTTTCTTCTTCCCTCTTGTTGAGTTCCTTTTGTGGACACCTTCCTGTCTCTTCCTATAACTCCCTATCCAATTCCCAGATCGCTTCTTTTTCTTTTTTCTGCAAATTACTTTGGTGAAAAATTCATCGGAAGTTGATGATGATGACGCTCTCCTTCCAACCTCAACATTAGGAAGCGATTTCCTATTCTCAACCCTCTCAATAACAACTTGAGTCGATTCTGATGAGCCAGTATTTTCAGAACCGCAACCGTCATCCCCATTTTTCAGGTCCTTGTCGTCTTCAACCTCCCTGTCACTAAGGACTCTTCCGATAGCAGTTTTATCACCAAGTTGACTTAAATTACATTCTGATGGGTATAATTTTCCCTCGGGGGGAAAGCTTTCTTGCTTCACATTCACAACTTTAGGCACAAGGAGATCTTGCTTCACTCCGTGTTCATTTCCATCCCCTTTTTCATCATTATCATCAGCCTCCCCCTTTTCCGAGCCACTATCCAAAAAGTAGGCTTCCGAAATTAGGGACAGACTCATGACGTTGGGTAACTGGAATTAAACTATCAGTAATTTAAATAATCGTTATAAATGATTATTTATTTTAATCATAGTAGTAACTATGTTCAATGTTTACATTTATTTAAGCGACTGGTTGCTCTTTGCTCTCCTAAACCCCAAATGAAACTAAAATCCAAGCTGGAAAATGCATAACAATTCACATAATATTACTGAAGTAAGTATTGCAGGAATGTATATCTCACAATGATGTTGTTTTAGGTAGCCCTATCCGCATCAGTCAAAATGTTTACAGAGTGTGCAAGTAACAATGCTATTTTTCCTAAATGGTTACATATGCATGGGTATACTGGCATTTTTAGGTCAAGCCAAGCCAAACTGGTTTGATATGGTTAAGGACTTTAAGGACCTTGGCAGCTTTCTAAAGGATTGAATGAAAGGGTAGAGCAGGGCCTGGATTTACTTTAAGCATTTTCATCCCATCCAACCCTCATATGATATGATATGATAATGTACTTACATATGCATACGGACTAGTGTAAATAATGCTAATTAATACCTTGAAATATAATATGTGACTTGCATGACGTTGTATGGTGGATATTATGCATCATAATTAAAAGTAATGCTAGTTTTACTTGCTTTCATGAAGGGGACAGTTCACATGCACTTGGACCACGACGCACCCATTGAACTTTACATGAAACATCACCTTATATATTTAGAGGCTACTGGGAATTTTGTCCTCGTCGTTCCATATGAATATAGTAATGAGAATCCCTTTGTTCAAGCTGCATATTAAACATGGAAAAATACCTTCATTCCCATATTACGGAAAAATTTAAATGACAACTTAACCAACCTATTAAGATAGTCTGATGTGAATTAATAAAAATAATTATATTAGAATAATTTTTTTATTGACCTAAAAATATCATCATCATCATCTATCATTCAGCAAATTGTTTTTTAAAAATATTTTAATGCCATTCTAGTTACGTCAACAGTTGATATTAGATAACTAATGTTGAATTGTTGATGACGGCCTCAAGAGCCCTCCTAGCGTTAATTCTTCCATGTCCCTGTAATAATTATAAAATTTAACAAAAATAATTAACTGTCCTGTCCGGCTGTCGTTACGCATGCAAGATTGTCATTGTCTCATCTCTAATTTCCTTTCCTAACAAATATGCCATTGCACTTACATAATGGTTATTTGGGAAGACAGTCGTGTTGCGGCCACCACACTCATATACTTGTTCATCCCTATCCCCAACCCCATCAATATCAACAGTCTTCTCCAGGATGTCCTTAACCTGGTCATGCGTCAACTCAGGATTCCTGGAGAGGAGCAACGCGACCACACCAGAGACATGGGGGCATGCTGCGGATGTTCCAGACTCCTCAAAGTAGGCATTGTCAGATTCGGCGGATGAGGAATTGATGAGGCTTCCGGGTGCCTACAAGGTAAAAACAACAGTAAAGTTTATTTTTTAAAGTTGGCTAAAAATTATTATTTTACGGTATTCTTACGGCGATGTCCGGCTTCATCAGATTGTTGCTCCCAGGTCCCGGGGAGCTAAAGTCGGAAACGGTGTCATCCTCAGTGGTTGAGCCCACCCCAATGATATCAGGTTGGTCGCCGGGTGAGCGAGTGGTTTGGCAGTCCCTCCCTTCATTCCCAATCCCAAATACCGGGATGATTCCGGCAGCCTTCCACGCAGCGGTAATTTCATTGTAGAAGGGATCCCGTCCGGGTGTCCTACCTAATCAGCATAATTAACTTCTCAGCAATTGCCTTTGGACAGTACACCAAACCAATTAATCAATCATCTCAGTTTACCCCAAGAGTTGGAAGAGACTTGAGGGGCCTTGGAGCAATCCGGATCGGTTCCGTTGGGCCGGGTTGGGCACAAGATCCATTGGCCGCAGGCCTTGAGCATTGGCTCGTTGCAGAGGCCGAGAGGACAAGCATTGCAGGCTATCCATTGGGCTCCCGGGGCAACCCCGATTCTTGCTCCAACCGCAATTCCTAACTGATAATTAAATTAAAAAAGAATGGAAAGATCACTTTATTGTTGGGATTTTAAAATGACTTTATTATTTTTAAGCCAAGTCTCTTACTGTGTGTGTTCCGTGACCCTGGGAGTCTACGGGGGACTCAGTAGCACTGGAGAAATGTACAAAGATTATTAGTTTCGTCACCTCTAAATAATATTGCTTGACTAATTCGCTTCCTTACTTAGCGGCATCGAACCAGCCATAGTCGGCACGGTGGTTTCCACGGAGGGCTTCATGACTGAGTCTGATCCCGGTATCAATATGCCCTGGAAATCAAAATGACATGATGCATTTTAGCGATCTACTATCGAACTTTATCATTTGTAGATTGGAAGCTTACCGACGACAACTCCTTGCCCATTGTTCCCTCCAGGTAATCCCCAAGCATTATCAGCTTCAATCTTGGCCAAGTTCCATTGAGTCCCGTTGACGACCTGTGCCTTCTTCCCAGATATGGCATCGACTGTGATGATGCGCTCCTCTCGAATCTCCCTTACCTCAGGAAGGGACTCAAGCTGACTGATAAGAGCTGGACTGGCGTCCGTCACGAAGAGTTCATTGCTTATCCAAAATTGCTGGACATAGGCTGAGTGGAGCATGCTCAGTGCATTCCCTTGACTGGCCTGCGACCTGGACTTGAGCTGGGCAACCAAATAGGTTATCTTCTCCCCACGGCTGGCAAATTGCTGGGTGTTGAGGCTCTGGATGATATCCCCGTTGCCATTCCCAAATTTCACGAATATGTTGGCCTTGTTCTGGGTCTGAAGTTTTAGTGACAAGCTGGGTTCAACCTTGGAGATCGAGTTGGAGGCGGCTAAAGCCAAACCCAAGAGGGTTAGAAACAATAACTGACGGAACATGGTGAATAGGAAATTTGAAGAGCAGTTTGAGTTGGTTCTGATTAAGGACTGTGGATCTGACACAATCCCACACAGGTATTTATAAAGTGTCACAAACTAATTAGTTATATGAAGATCGGCTTTGGGTTCGATCAGCATTTTTTTTATCCTTCCCATGTCTATTTCTGGAACTTGTACACGTCCATTCAACTGTAGTTCCGCACCGCTATCGCAATTCTGACTTTGACCAATATTCTGCAAGGCCTGGAGATAAAAATCGGAGGTGCAAATTATAACACCGGCTTTAATGCTACGTCAATTCAGCATGGGATTTCCCTATTTTGGCCATTTGCAACAAACTGTCTGAATCCAGAGTCTATTCAATTTTTTTTTAAATGACAGCTCAACATAATCGATCAGTGAGTACAAAGTAGCACGTTGTAACATTTGTGATTGAATTGAAATTGATTGATGAATGATATTTGGGGACGAGTATTAAATTAAAATGAGTTGCGGTAAGTCATGTACGATGATGATAAATTTAAACCCTGATGCAGGATATAATTCTGGGTTTGTAAAACCAGTTGCATTCAGTTCCTATCAATTCCATATACAACACTAAATCAACTCCATTCCTATTATTATTATTATCTTGTTAACTGATAATTTGATAATTGGTCTGGTTTATAATCATTGTAAAATCCATTTGATTGACTTATGAATGTGTAGAACAATGCTGGCGCAAATAAAACTGATTATATAACATGGCCATTAAGTATTATAATCTGATTGAAGGTTACTTTGGGGGGGGAAATCCCCAAAACTTTCTTGATTGGACAAAAGGAGTCGAAGAAACATTCTAAAAAATTAGAGAATTTTTGTTTAAATGTATAGATTAGTATTGCAAACCAAATTCAAACCAAGCAGGGACACCAATACTAATTGCTTTTAATAATGAGTGGGTATTAAGAAGCTTGTCACAGGTATAATTTGAATGATATTGAGAAGTTAAAAGCTAGATTGGGATTAACACAAGTAGCGTGTACGTTCATATGAATGTCCCGACATGATAATGCAGCAAAATAGTAAATTGGTTACCTGAAATTGATGCATTTCATTTTATTATGTCAGTCAAATCACGTTATCGGACATATGTATATTTCTGGTATGGACCATAATCAATTATAATATGCACCGCCAATTTACTCGTGCTAACCTATTTGACGCAACTTTTAAAATCATGCGTCATTAGCAAAAAAATTATACTTTCTGCTGACGATCGAGGCTATCATTTAAATCAATTTCAAAACGTCATAAACGTTTTACACTTCAGCAATGTTTGCCATTACCTACCCGTTAGTGGCTGTTACGAAAACTCGTTACCATCCATGAAAATAATCAATCATATTCTATGGCAATCGATGAACAAGTTACCAATCTGTTTCAATATTACGGAAATTAATGAGTATTTGAATTTAATTATGAAAATATTCTGATCACTGGCATACTAACTTACATACACAGATGGAAAGATTAAGATTATAAATGATAGTACATTATAATTTAAAAGTGGACTGAATATGGTCACATTCCCGTTTAAAGTTATCGCAAGTCTGGGATCAATTCCGAAAATTGACAAAGAATAAACGAGAGTTATGTTGGTAACAATTCTGATAAAGGATTCCAGATGTAATGACATGAAACCCACGAATGACGGAAATAATATTTGGCAAAGGATAGAAGCGAGTTACTTGGGGTAGCCATGCTGTCATCATTAAATATATTGCTAAGATATGGATTGATATGCATCAGTCATTTAGATCTTATGAAAATTGGCTTGTGATAGGCTCACATTCTATTCACAAGAACCGATTACATTCAATCACAATACCCTATATCATATGCTGGATTTTCAAGGTTTATCATGACTGGAAATATTGTCATTCAGGTGACATTGCCAGGCATTGTCGGGCTAAATAAATTATGCTCTACAATTGACCCGTTAAAATACTGGGAGACGCCCTGACATACAACTACGCAAAAACAAATTCAAAAGAATAAGTACAACAGGACATCTGAAAAAATAATCATGCTTCAATCAACAATCCCATTGATAAAACTTCATCTGCGCCTGTTGAAAACGATTGGCTACGTGCCAATGGAATGGCCTGCTGGATATTCCCTTCCAATCCAAATTCGATCAAAGAAGAAGCTACTTTTCTATCGAGTGAATGTGTGCCTCCATGCCATATTCACAATGGTTCTGATGATTTACTACATCCTAGCGAAGGAGTAGATGCACGGCTCCGCGAAAATTCTGGGGTTGCTATCCAATCTGACTTTAATTTGTGTGCTTCCTCTCCGACTCAATTTTACTTTCCGTGAGGAATCCTTTGGTAGGTTTGACTTGGTAGCATCTTGCCTGGGGTTTGAGAGGAAACATGGGATATGTAAGGTTTTGACTGTCTTTGCTTCGTCTTGGTCCTTGTTGCGGCGGCCCGAGTGCTCTCCAAATCTGAGAAGTGCCTGGATGTCCACAAACGAAATGGGACGTATGGAAGACACCGATTGCTTCAACGGAGGATGATGTGGTCGATGAGGAAAGTTGCGGTCAAGTTTGGATCAACCAACTTTGTGGATCGAGGGACGCCATTTAATTACTTGAATCTTGCTCTTGATTATTGTGTAAATCTAATGATTATGTTCTAGTACGATTCTAATAGGCCTTGAGCATGATATATAATAGATGGATGTTGCCTCACCATGACCTTACCTACTAAAAACCGATAAATAGCTCAAATAGTATACATATGTCGTAACTAATTAGCAACATTAATTGCATTGTATATTTAAATTATCTCAAATATTTACCTTTTGGTGTTTAGCGAGTCGTAATTACAGGTCCGCCTAAATTTGCTCCGAAATCCAAGTACATAGCTTATTTATTAACTCCTAAACTCAGAAACTGGATTTTCGTTATTTTCTCAAGATTTAATTAAAAGCATCTGAAAGATGATATAATTCATTTCATTAATTATCAATAATCTACAGGCTGGCATGCCACACGCAGTAAAACTGAATCCGTTATCAGATAATCCGGTTTTATTCTGGAGTTCAAGGCTCTTTATGACGTCAACTTGGGACGGGCATCCTCGCCCACTTCCCACCACTATCTTATCGGCTCGGAACACTATTCTCAGAATCATCCCAATCCGAGGCAATATCCGTCTACGGAGTTATGTGCCCTCGTACTTCGTACTCGCTCCCAGGAATAATTGTTTCCAGGCGGGGAAGCAGATATCATAATATCCGTGAATAAAATGGGACTGGAGAGTGGGTCAGATTTCCTGAATGTCTATGTATTCAATACGACTTGTGGTGGGGTGGACAAATGGGCGGTAAAATAAGATATTTAAGTAAATTCAATTAATGATGATAATTGCTAATGTTTTATAATCATTTTTGGGAATACAATTTATATCGTGTTTGTAATTACATAATTATCTAAATTATTAGACTGCGGGGCACAGGACCGGGAAACAGGGTACGGTTCCACCTTTTCAAAACTTCCGAACCGGTCATCGTCGTTTATGAGAGTGTCAGCGGCTATTACATCACTTGTGGTTCCTCTTTAACTACTTCACTGGGGCGGATTAACAAATGTACATTTTAAATAACATTCCATTAAATAAATGATGCTTTCTCCAAATTCTCACTTCTAAATCTCTTGTCATATTGTAAAAACTAATTGTTTTGTTCGTGAAAATTGTCGATTACTGAATATGGTCAAAGAGGGAAACTTAAACGAGGATGATTATCTTTTATTTTACTTGACTTGACTTTTCAGGATGTATGTTTACTGACAGCTTTTTAACTTAAACTAAGATGGGAAGAGATGAGATGAGATGAAAGGAAAGATGAGCCGGATCCACGAAGACTTCTCCAAGCGCTCGTTGGATCGGGACTGATGAGCATCTTCACGATTCTGTCTCATCCTCCTTTCTCGGCTCTCTCCTGATTTTCCATCTCATGCTAAATTCCTATGTCTGGAATTTAGCGTGTCTACTAACGGGGATGATGATGATGATGATGAGAACTTGATTTCGCAAGTTCATTGAATGGCAATGGGGATGACGTTGGTCAGAGCAATTATATGACGTACGTACATATACAACTAGATAAGCACCGAACTGACTAGCATAATAAATTTTGTTAATTTACTAAATGGGTTGGAGAAAGGTTTGAATATGACACAAGCCATTTTGTGGTTGATATCATTACCCATTGTAAATATCTGCTTGAGCTTATACCTGATTTGATTATGCTTTCATTCCTTTACATATACGAACATTACCCAACAAGTTTTTCATATTATGTACCTGTGTATATTATGCCAACCTACATGCTCTGTTGTTAGAACCACTTCCTGTTGTTATAGGTAAGTTGACATTGAGACCAGGAAACGTTATACCATATATATTATATTACAAGAGTTTCAGATCAGATTCAATTCAACTGCCAACTAGAAATCATTTCCTCTGTGCAAAAGATTAAAATTTATAGAATGAGATTCTCCTCAATAATCCCAACGTATTCTATTTTCTCCACATTTTCCCTAATCCTCGCGATAAAATCCACTCTTTCATTTCTATTCCCGTTCATATTAGAGCCCGACTGCGTCCTCCACACAATTTTGTTGAACGACACTTTCACCAACGATACATCAATTTCAGAATCTTGCTGTCTTTATCTTCTCCATCGACGTCGGATAAACTCCATTTCGCTTAACGGTTGGACATCGAACCAAGCCAATGTGTGGACACGTCTAACGAGGGAACGACCCGAGGGTGGGTTACCCTTCCACATATGTGAAAATACTTTTCTAGACCAATTTTTTGCGCTGATCACGAATATGAAATCCGTTTTCTGTCAATGACAAATTTTGACCACAAGGGAACTTTTCCATATGCTAACACGTATTTTTTAAGCTAAAAATTATCGACAAACAAAATATCGATACTGGCTATATAAATTATGCTGATTCCGAATCTGAAATCCATTTTTCGGAAAATTGATGTTTTGTACCTTTTTAGCCGTTTAATGCCAAATATCTCGAAAAATACAGGTTGTATCAAAAAACCGATTTCAGATTCGGATTCTACGCATTAAAATGAGTAAATTTGACTACTTGGTCGACCTGGTTATATAGGTGACTCAACACCGAAAAATGGTCCCTTGTGGTCAAAATTTGTCATTGACAGAAAACTGACTTCATATTCGTAATCAGCGCAAAAAATTGGCATAGAAAAATATTTTCACATATATGGAAGGATAACCCACCCTGGGGTCGTTCCCGCGTAAGTGCCCTTCTACACCCAACATCAACTTGGTCTGAACCAGACTCGCTTATTGCGATAGATGGTGATCCATGAATTCCAGTTGGCTGGATCTTGATTACCCTATTTCGCCGCATCAATAAAAGTTCTATCAGAAGAATGGGTACAGGGGCAAGGACAGCGAGGAGCCAATATTTCATCACTCCAAAGTAAACTGGAGGGGCTATCAGCGTAAACTCTTCCTTCAGTTTAATTATCCAGTCAATAGAGTTATCCAAGCGATACATAAACTGTCGCCTCTGTGAAGCAGCAAATTGCCCGACATCCATTTGAATCTCTTTTACATTATTGAACTCCTGAATGGAATTGGAGGAAAGAAGCTTCTCATATAGTTTTGGGGTGTCAGAGCTTTTAGTCCAGATGTGTTCATACTTATCCCACCTCTGGAACATGCCAGACTCAATGGCTTGGCCCAGACTGTGTAGAAAAATGGATTGGAGGAAGTTTTTATAGATGGTAAAATAATTAACTTGAGATATTCCTTCAGCTGGATACGACTTAGAAGTCCAGCTGGAACTTAGCTGCCGGAAATGGTGACTTATGGAGCTAAGCATCGCCTCCCTGTCTATTAGAGAAAATTTGGCGGGTAAGTCCATATTATCTTTATTGTTTATCGACGTCCAATTTCTCAACGCCAAAAGGACGAAGTCCAACGGAGATGTAGTATTGAACCATACAACTCTCTCAGACAGTTCCCTTACGACTCCCGCATGCTTGGATTCACCAATATCTAATAAATCATCCAGGCAAGCATAGGTTGTATAATTAGCATGCGCGCAGAATGTAATCGTCCCTTTCAAAATCGTGTCGTTCACCCAATCAGCCAGCTGTGAATGAACTCTTGGCTCAATATGATAGGACAAGGATGAGAACATCCCAGCCTGGTACACCTGTGAGACTTGCATCACTACCACATTCCACAACCCCCAAATGAGGATGAGGGATAATTTGTCCAGTTTCATGGCTGACGAGTTTCCCGGTTGGTTGAGC